>OZ022597.1:15949773-15994773 GCA_963669155.1 Arbacia lixula
TATTATCCAAATCTGTTTTTATTCTGTGTACATGGTTTATGTAAGTTTTCTGCTTTTATGCAATCTACAGTGAAATCAGAGCTGTTTTCTCCTTTAATTTTCTTGATTTTTTTTTTGGAAGCTGTGATTTCAAGTATTGGCCACACTGGATTTCAACATAAGTTCAAGCAAATTCCGGTCACCACACCGGCGTCTATCTCTCTAGTCTTACTCCCAGGCTGCACATCATGCATTGACATGAAGGCTAGGCATTATACGCTCAACAAAGTCTGTACACAAAGACTACGCATCCTTCTCTACTAACTTCACACCGGTGAGATGATGTAAAGGCTAAGTATCCAGACTCCGTTATGGTTTCATCATTGCACCAGAAAGAAACAGACTGCACAGCCTAGACACGAGGCTAGCTCCCCACACGCCCCGTCAATAATTCGTGTCTTAAAGCAAACTTCATCTCCCCACGCTCGAGGAAAGGCGCACTGAGACGGCAAGCACACTGATAGAGAAACGGGAACAAGGATAACATGCTCCCTTCTTACCTATCACTGTAATTAAGTTTATGGGGAAGAGTGCGATAATATTACAGGTCATCTAAGGCTAGCATCTGTTGCCATGGAGACGTCGGAATGGTCGGAAGAGAAGAGATGAGGGCGGGACGATGTTGCATCAAAGTGACATCCCTCTCTATCGCAACCATCTCTCTTCCTCTCTTTCATTGTCTCTATCACCTCTTTATCCACACCACTACCATTATCTCTCTCTCTCTCTCTCTCTCTCTCTCTCTCTCTCTCTCTCTCTCTCTCATGATTTTTGCCAGTCTGTAATGTCTCTTTCGTCTTTAAGAGTCTTTCATTATCCTGAGCCTAATGTATCCCGGCCTATGTAGATTTACACCTGTTTTTCAACAATTGTTTTAATACGTGTTTTATAATTTTATTAATTTATGAATTATGATTGATATGTACAGAATATATGAGCGTCGAAGAGGAAAGAGGAAAATCAATATAGATCTACACACATCTGCACATCGTTGCACGTGACTGCAATCATGTGTATCCTTGTCTGTCTGTCTGTGTGTCTGTCTGTGTCTGTCTGTGTCTGTCTGTCTGTCTGTCTGTCTGTGTGTCTGTGTGTATTGCTGTGTCGTCCTCCATGTATAGATATTCTCTATCCCTAGGCTATGATCGATGACCGTCTGAATGCGCAAACCAATCGACCAATCTTTACCTTCCCTGCCTTCTGCATCTTCATCGGTTCTTGAGAGAGCTGCCACCGCGCCCAGGTGATATAGTGATCCGGCGGTCGTTACATTACCCAGCATGCTCAGGAAATCCAACATTGCCGCTTTTTAAAAATACCTTCAAGAATGCGTTTTGCCGCTGTCGCTCGCGGCTTTGGTCTGGCGATGATGTAATACCGCCGCGATCGATACAGGTAGATAGTGTGAACGTGCGAAACGATGTACTACTACGTAGATGCCCGTTCAGGCGAGAGCGGGATTCCTTTGCCGTCGGTCATAATGGCCCTTCCTCACGCCCTTCTTTGGAATGTCTTCGCTCAGACGAAACATTAGATCGTCCTGTAATTAACACATGAGGAAATTTTAACAGTTGATTGTTTTCTTCCCCGGGGCTTTGCTCACTGACGGGGCTATCCGAGTAAAAGACGACGGAATAAATGAATAAAAATAAAATGAGAAAATACCGCTTTCAACCTGAAGGCGGCGAGCGGCAAGCGGTAAACGGCGTCCGTGTGAACGCGCTATTACTTGGAGAGAGGTCGCTCTTAAACGGCGGAGGCCCGCCGAGAGCTTATAGCGATTGCGACGCCACAGAAGCAACCCTTTGACATTTCGGTTGCGATCGATTTCCTTCCTTTCCTGCTATCGTGATTTTTTTTTTATTCCTGCGCACTTTTTTTTTTGCCTCTTTCATCTCTCCTTACTGCTTGATAGATCTAACCATGACCCAGAATGCCATAGCCATGGACACATGACGATGAGTTGAGTGCCGAACTAAGAATGTGGCTTAATATAGACTAACAATGTTATCTTAAAGGAAGGGGATAACAGTAATGAAGATAATTGGAGACGTGCTCATTGCTGAATCGTTCTACCGTGACCACATCTCCCATTTTCCCGCAGTGTTTTCTATGATATTCTTGTGATCATGTTTTTATTTCGTATTAAAGAATAAGTATGATTTTTTTTATTTTGGATGTTTAATTGTTTTAAAATAATTTTATTCCATGTTCATGTGCAGGGTGCCCTCGCAAAGCAGTGTTGAACCTGAATTGGCCTACCCTGCATTATTTTTTTATTTGTAAATGAAGAAGACATTAATATATAATAATAAATAAACATACATGTACACGATAAATCACGAATAAAAAACAAACTACATGTATTTAGGTAACATTTAACTCATATGCAGAAACAACACTAGTAACAAGAATGTTTATGATTACATAACAACATGACAACAGATGAAATGGAAAAACCATCAAAATCAGAGCTCAGTTTCAATTCTTGTTTGTTTTCAGGAATGAATACATGAAGTACAGAGTGTCATATATCATATAGTTGAACATTTTATAGTGTCTGTGAGAAAATTGCAATCTCATTGTTATCATTCTATCAGTGGGTACTACAGGCTGCGAGTTGCACGGACAAAACATAAGACCGCCATGTGCATGTTGAACGATTTCCCGCTCTTCTGCCGGTGCTGGCGCCGTATATTAATTAGTAGGAATGTGAAAAATGTAAAGCAAAATGTGAAAAACAGGATATATTTTTCTATCAAAATTATGTTAAAGAAGCTCTTATTATTCCAGATTATTTGCTTTAAAAAGCTTACCTATGCCAAAATTATGCCGGCATAATGAATTATGCTAAAAGGGTCCAAATTATGCCAAAAAGCATTATTATGCCAGGTCTGGCAACGTTGCGTCACCTATTCTCATTCTACCTTGGTTGGTTTTGAACTGTAACCATTGGTGGTAAAAAAAAAAGTGTTAATTGATTCCCGTTATGTATTTTGTTCTCCAATTATATCATGTAATTTAAAGATTTTGATATATGCAGATAATAAACTCCAGGCTATGTTTTTATACATACAATTCAATTATTAACGAAATAAAGGCATTTCAACAAGCATCATAAATCGATAGATATGATGCAATGTGATGAATATACTATGAAATCATGGACTTTATACCCAAAATAATTCCAGTCTGGGACGGAAAATTTAATGTTAGAGAATACCTTGCACGTTTGGAAAAATAAGTAGTAGGCCTAATAATCACGTCATACCCAGTTTTGGCATGTTTCGTATGGTTGGCGTCATATCAAAGGTGATTTTAAACCCCCAAAATCGCCATGACTGAGCTTACTTGATTAATTAACAAGTTATTGGAAACGCAAACAAAGTTAGCGACATACCGTTCAATACAATTCAAGAAATAGGTTTTATAGTTGTCTGATAGTTCTAATGATGCAATAATGTACTAAAGTTCTCATTAATCTATTAATTCATAACAATGTATGAGAGTGCGATTGAGGAGATACACTTAACTGATTTTGCGTTCTTCGTAACGCCATCTAATTCCACTTAATCGTTCGTGTCCTTTGTAAAAAGCATGATGCAACTGGATGTATCTATGCTTGTCTAAATGAGTACCACTTGTATATGAATAAAAAAAATACAATTATGTAAAGATCACGGTATACAGAATACGATACCATTTAAGACGTCAACTCACTATACAGGAAATTAAAACTCATGTTTAGCATACCCTATATCATTCATTCTCTGTACTTTAGACCTCGTCACCCCTCACCTACCTAAAGCCAGCCTTACTAAGTACTCATCAATCGACTGTAATCTTCATTGAGTGGCAAATAAATCCGTTTTAGATGTCTACTAGACGATTTGCACCCACGTACACTTTCTCATCGTACGCATATGGATCACTTACATCATTGGCGTAGCCTTGATTCGAGGCTATAGGAGATGAATAGTCTAATACAAGGCAGCACCATATGCACATCTGCGGGTAGAGCCTCCGTCTCCTGTCAGCCCAGGGTAAAGAAACAACTACTGGGGAAGAAGTCTACGTTATCCAAACTTTTTTACATTTTTGATTGCAGAGAATCAACATGACACAATATCGAACAGCCGAGCAGCCAGGTTACATACTTTGCGGCATACCTAAGATGTCACCCGAACTTCGCCGAAAGAGGGGGCTGTTTCAGAAGAAATATAAAGATTTATGACATTGTATGAGTTGTTTACTGCCCCGTCATCCCGTTCAGCGACGAAGCGAGAAGGAATCCTGAATGGAGATGTTTAGTTGGCTTAGAAACCATGACTGTGTGTGGGAGTAGGGTGGGTGAAAGGGTGGATAATGTTTTGGGGAAAGAGGTTGGGTAGGGTGTGGAATGTGTGGTAGGGGTGGGAGGTAGATGGGGTGGGGAAATGGGTGGGTGGGTTGGGATTGGGGTAGGGGTGTGGGGTGTGGGGTGGGGATGGGGTGGGTAAATGGGTGGGTGAATGGGCAATAGGGACCAAAGGGTTAGGATTGGGGTAGGGGAGTGGGGTGAGGTGGGGGATGGGATGGGTTAATGGGTGCGTGACTGGGTAGTAGGGTCCAAAGGGTTAGGGATTGGGGGAAGGGGAGTGGGGTGTGGGGTGGGCGGGCGGGGGGAGGGAGTGAGGGTGTAGTGATAAGAAATTGGTTTTAGGACCAAAGGGAAGAGGTACTGGTGAACCTTTATCCGACGCCCTCTTGCAAAAAGAGTTCTCATCAGCTACACATAAACACGTTTTATTCAGCTTTCCGTCAGAAGAGACAAACAGATTAAAGAGATATATTCATTGATCTAAATATTAATATATGGAGACTGGCACAAGGCGGTAAGATGAAGGAATCGTTAAATGAAGAGAGAAAGAGAAAAAAAAAATATATCTAAATCTAAAAGCGGGGAAAAGAATGAATAGGTAGTGACAAAATAGAAGGGGACAGCGATAGAAAGCAAGAGAGATAGATTGGAGCTTTGCATCAGAGATGCTACACATGCTTGTCATGTTGGTATGGATAAGGAGAGAAGAGCACAGCTTGATGTCTGCTTACACGATAATGCAGAGAAAGAGAAACAAATAAAAAAAGATAAGGCGGACAAGGGGAGGAACACATGATGAATTTTAAAACACTGGAGAAGGATCAATAGAGAGGGACAAAAAGAGGGGGCAGCGAGAGAGAGAGAGAGAGAGAGAGAGAGAGAGAGAGAGAGAGAGAGAGACAGAGAGAGAGAGAGAGACAGAGAGAGAGACAGAGAGACAGAGAGACAGACGGAGAGAGAGAGATAGAGAAATGAAGAGAGAGAGAGAGAGAGAGAGAGAGAGAGATAGAGAGAGAGGGGGGGATGATTGGAGCTGTTGCATCAGAGACGCAACACATGATTGTCATGTTGGTATGGTTAGGGAGTAGAGTGGCGCTTGATGTCAGCTGACACACGATGATGCACGGCTAATCAATCATTACTGACCCGATGATTGGAGAAATGCGTGCTTGGAAAATGTTTACATATCTCTGAATCTTGACGTCATGTACTTTTCACTCGAGTGGATCATTATGGTACATTGTATTTGAAGTTCGTCCGCTTTCCCCTGTTTCTCCCATTCTCCCTATCTCTTTCTCTCTCTCTCTGTATCTCTCTCTCTCTCTCTCTCTCTCTCTCTCTCTCTCTCTCTCTCTCTCTCTCTCTCTCTCTCTCTCTCTCTCTCTCTCTCTCTCTCTCTCTCTCTCTCTCTCTCTCTCTCCTCTCTCTCTGTCTCTCTCTCTCTCTCCCTCCTCTCTCTCTCTTCTCTTCTCCTCCTCTCTCTCTCTCTCTCTCTCTCTCTCTCTCTGTCTTCTGTGTCTCTGACATGTCTCTCTCTCTCGAACAAAACAAAAAATGATTATTTCATTTTCCTACTCTTTCCCTTTCTTGTCGTGTGTAATCCCCGTTTTCCTCGTTTTTTTCTCTTTATTCTTTCTCCCCTTTCCATTCATCTTCTTCCTTCAGTACTCTTCCCCATGTTTTACTTTATTCATGCCTATTTCTTTTGATCACACTTACCCGTTCCTTTCATATCCAATATATTTGTTATTTCAATACAGCAAGCATTACCATTTCAACAGGACCACTCATCTCTTGCCATGATATTTCTTTCTCATTCTACTGTATCTCCGTCTCTTTCATGAACCTTGTCTTCTTTCTCCTTCTCATTTACAACCGACGCAAGGGATACTTCCAGTT
Source organism: Arbacia lixula (assembly GCA_963669155.1). NCBI lineage: Eukaryota > Metazoa > Echinodermata > Echinoidea > Arbacioida > Arbaciidae > Arbacia > Arbacia lixula. Next base: position 15,956,072 of record OZ022597.1, read on the forward strand.
AGGTTGTGTTGCAGATGTGTACAATAAGATGAATACAAATTATGCTCTCTTCCCTGCAATGTTTGATTCGTGAGATGGCGCTCTTTCCAATGAGCCACACAGATGCGCCTGTCCACTTTTGGGATTTGCACCCCCTCTTTAACGAAAACTCAAGAGCATTCCATCAAGTGGAAGGTATTCCATTTTGCAGTGGAAATCTGATTGTCAAATGTATGATTTCAATGTTTTGTAAATTCAGTATAATGTGTCAAATGTATGATTTAATGTTTTGTCACTTCAGTATAATGTGTCAAATGTATGATTTCAATGTTCAATTACTGCTTTTAGAAGGTTGTGATTCAATGTTTTAAAGGGAAATAGATGTGGTCAAATCGATAAGTCATAGATACGGCTTATACAGGTTGTGCACTATGAAACATCCTTCTTCGTTTACCTCCAGAGCTCGGTTTGTTCAAATGCAAATTTAAGTTTATGTTATTCATGTAATTTTCCTATTCCCTACCAATCGTATCTCATCACAAAGCTGATAAGAAATGCCCTGATAACATCATTGGTCTGATTAAGTCGCTTATTAAATTGTAATATTCAAAATAATGCTATCAGTGTAAGAGTCCGAGAGTATCGGACCATAATTTAAACGATCGAGCCAAAATCTCAGTCAATATAATTTTCAAGTTCTTAAATTAGAAAAAATGTTTTAAATAGCATTTTCTTCTGCTGTGGTATATACACAATTCCATTTTTTTTTTTTTTACCTTTTTAGAAATACACCACCTTCAGGAGCGTGACACTAACTTTAAAGGTTTATCCGAGGGACAGAGTCATCATCATTATCCTCACCTTCCTCATCATCATCACATTCATTTTCATATCCGTCATCATCGTCATCATAATCACCATCTTCATCATCTTCGTCATTATCACTTCAATCAGCAGCATATCATTGTTATCAACATCGTCCTTCTCCTCCTTTCTCTTCTCCTCCTCCTCCTCCTCATCATCATCATCGCCATTATCAAAAGCTTGTTATTTTTTAAATATAACATCAATTTTCATTTTGATGATTTAATTTCACAATTTCATAATTTGATTTCGAAATATACATTTCAGCGTGTAGTTATGCATTACAAACGTTATGATTTCGTTTACACAATCTGTTGCCAAGAGGTAAGCATTTTTTGTTTTAAGTAAAATAACTACCCTGTTGAAAGAAAATGAAGACAAACAATAAACTTCAATTAATGTTTCATGCAAACAAAACGTAAGCTTTGCTCCATTATCACTGCACGACCAATGTGTCAATACGTTACATGTAGATACATATATTTATAAGTGCCGGTTATCGTTATCGTTTGTGATATCGCTCGAGTCTGGTAGATCGACCCGTGGTAGAAGTTTCAGCGCTTTAACCTTTGCTTTCTTTCTCTCTTCCTTGTTCCTCAAATGAAGAGGTGGCTCATAGAAGAGCGTCGAAGACGACCAGTCTTTATTGCGATATCGACGATGGCGTCCGCGTGGTGGAGATAACGTCATAGCGTTTCCATCTGGTTGCAAGGAGACGTGTGACACGACTTTTGGCTTTCGCTGAACTCGGCAAGAATCGGGTGATGGTAATCGAACTAAGGTAGGAGCGGGGCCAAAATCTGGCCCGATGGACTCCTTGAATTTGAGTTGTTGGTGGCGGCGTCTACATTCGCTGCAGTATTTTTGTCCCGCAATGTCACAGTAAAGACACTCCCTGGTATGGTAACGATCTAGCTGAATCATCGAGGTCCATGTGTCCTTCATAACACCACCAGAAGAAGCCGCATCTGTGTTGTCGTCAGGACTACCCTGGAGGACGCTTGGCAAAGAGATGGATAGGGTTCTCGAAGGATGCCTTCTTTGGATCGGACTAAGGAGGGCGCTACTGCGCTGCCGGTAGAACCGCTCGATAAACTTTCTCTCAGTCTTCACCTGGTCATTCTCGATCCGGACCCTCCGGCGGGGATGCGCATCATCGATGCCTTTGAAGCTGTCCTCAGATTTTGCTGCGTACAGGTTGACACTATCCAAAATATTACACTTCCTTTGGCGCACATGGTTTGTCCGTGTGGCTTTTGTCCTTGCGGATATCTTCCCAGTTGGTTCAGGGTATTGGTGAGGGGCAATGTCCGTTAATGTCTTGGTTGCAAGGGCAGCCTGGATACGTGTTGGTACCTTCCAGATATGTCTTCTACTACTGTCCTCATGTCTGGCCCCTCGCTTCACCCTCATCTTCGGGTCTCCTATGACGGTGTACTTCGAGCAGGGAATCTTAGGTAGCTTCAAGCTGACCGATAATCCGTGATCGGTCACTTTCCTCAGCCTCATCGGCTCCTCTGTAGACACCGACATGGCCAGCGCGCCTTCTGCTTCCTCACTGTCATCTTCCATGCAACAGGTTCCTGTTGAATCAAAGAAAAATACCCACAGATATGTCAATGCATTACACTGTTGCATGCGTTCTGAACATGCTGAGTAAGCATACGAATACTTCATCATTCAATGTTTTCTCACTTGATCGTTGTTTGTTTGTTTTTATCACGATACTTCATCGACTTTCCTCAATACTTATTAGTGCGTGCGTCCAAATGAGTATCTGACTGGAGACGCCCACAAAATGCCATCTCATTGAACGACCACATGCTTCTGGCTAACCAAAGACATGGGATATGCACTGCGTAGCCATTATACTGGGCAGACAGACATTTGAGACGGAGAGAGAGAGAGAGAGAGATGGAGAGAGAGAGAGAGATAGAGAGAGAGAGATGGAGAGAGAGAGTGAGAGAAAGAGGAGGAGAGAGAGAGGGGGGAGAGAGAGAGAGAGAGAGGGAGAGAGAGAAAGATGGAGAGAGAGAGAGTGAGAGAAAGAGGGGGAGAGAGAGAGAGAGAGAGAGGGAGAGAGAGAGAGAGGAGAGATAGGGAGAGAGAGAGAGAGGGAAAGAGAGAGAGAGAGATAGATTCATAGAAGGGGTGGGGGGGGGGGGGGGTGACAATCATACTGGCGGTGGCTGTGACACGATAATGACTTGCAGGAATATGTGTGTATGTGAAAAAGGAGGGGGGTGATAGGGAAAACCTTCCTATTGTTCTATCCAACAAGTACCTATACACCAAATGGCATAGACACGAGACTAGAAACGTTAGTCCGAGCCCAAACCTTACAACCTCTTTTGAATGCCTCCCCCTCCCCCCACCTCCCCCCCCCCCCACCCCCTCCCGACTCGCAACCCTCATGGGTCATTACCCGCAATTACAGATAGTTGATTAACGTGTTGACTCTAGGTAAACGTGTCCCTCACTCACATTACGAACATATCGATACAGACATAGCAACCCAGGGTCCCTGTTGCTAGGGATAATTATCTCTACACAAACAAACTGACCTCATGTGATTCCCGACTTACTCGTGTGTGTTTCTCTATTCTCTCTCTCTCTTGTCATGCTAGAAAATGATCACCCGGTTTTAACCCTTAATGCGCCATCGATGCACTTTGTCAGAAGTAATACACAAGTCACATTACAGTGGTTTGTCTGATAGTCAAAGAGTTAAATCACGCATAACCATTCTGCCCTACTATGAAAAAAGGAAGCAAGTGACAAATCACTCAAATCTGGGTTATTGGTATTCTTAGATTGTACCCAACATTCCCCACCTACGGCCAAAATCTGGACAAGAAATATCCATCTTGCTGCGAGATATTCAATCTAACATGATGTGGTGTTGCACTGATGCTATGCAAGTAACAGGCACATTTTGCTCATTTACAAGAAAATCTCTTTTGTTAGTTGCTTTCTTTTATCAGAGTGGGCAGCATCGTTCGGAGCGGCTCTTGTGTGCGGAGCAATAGCTTCTGATATCAAATATTTAACATGATAAGAGATAATAGCAAATCAAAGATCAAACATATCAGACCATTTATTATGTTTGTTCTGTGATGGCACAGACTGTCAAAATGACATCTTAAGGCCACCGCACACGTAACGACTTTGCCACCAGTCTGCAGTCGTAAGTGCATCCGACTGCAAATGGGACGTCACCTTCATGCACAAATTCAATGACCGGGTCACGCGATTCGGCCAGTCGCAGAGTCGCACGACTGATCGGATCGTGTCGTGTGCGGTGGCCTTTATCATGTTTACACAGTGGTGACAACACAGATAGCCTTGACGTATTATTCGTCTCTGATTCATATTCTCAAACTGGCCATTCAGGCTAATGTCTTTATTGTCTGATACAATTACGGTTCTGAATGCATGTGCAGTCGTTCTTTTTGGACTGCGAGACATTGACTAAGTTAGCAGATGCGATGCTTATTACATCACCACAGTTTCCCCATGCTCAAAACCAAGCTTATTTGGGATAAAGTCATGATGGTACATCATTATGAAAGGACTGCCAAGTGTGGGTTGTAATGGTTGCCTGTGTTCTGGGTGTTTCCTTAAAGGGAAAGTCCCCTCCAAAAATTTGTTGCACTCAATAGAAGCAGTCAAATCTGAGAAACAGAAGCAGAGAAAGGTTTGAGAAAAGGCGGACTATTAATACCATGGAAAAGCAATGTACGCATGTTTTTATGATTTGGGGCAAAGGAACTGCTCAGAGAGGGACTAGACTTTCTTAAAAAAATATTTAAAAGACAGAGAATGTGTGTTCGCATTTTGATTACAATATGATGGTAAAATATCTATTAACTCATTAATCGTCACTGGTGAATCCTCGCACAAATAATACACGCAAAATGCATAGCAATAGAATAGCAATTCGTTTGGCGTGCAAATGGTAAATACAGCACATTAAAATCTACCTCGATCCCGATACACGTGCCATGCACTCTAAACTTACTTAACGTGTGTACAATGTACAGTTTATGAAATATATTCTTGACGTTGAGCGATTTTCTTCCTTTTAAGTTTTTTCTTCGTAGTTCCTGTTGGTTGATATTACCCTCGTGTCTAGAATTCCTAGAGCCGAGCGTCTCAGATTTAGAAAGTTGAACTTCAGTCCCCAAATTAAACACTCTTTTAATTGTAAATGAATAAGAATATCGTTTATTTCCCTTTAACAATACGAATAAAAATAACAAATAAAAGACCAATTTGTTTCCCACTTGTCATGCGTGTATCGCCCTCCGCTTATCAGTCTCCGCTTACGTCTCGGTGAGTTCCTCTTTCGCCGAGTAGGCTTCCCCCAAACATAACCTTCTGATCGTGGTTGCCCAAGGGAATGCCATAACAATGTTTTCTCTAACAAATACATTTTCTAATGTTGTTGCCTTATTATTGGTACCCCGCATGTACACACCTTTAGAAAATAAGTATTTCCTTTCATGAATATCAAACAACTAATGATCTGTTAAATCACAAACATTCATTTCTTCACCAGCATTGTACCTAATCATTGCTAATGTATCGTGTTTAATTGGTGGAATGTACTCTGAATACATTAGTTGTTGCTACTCGCAAAAACCTCGGACAAGCTTTAGGGTAACCGTAAGTAACATATCATTTGAGAGACTTACATGAAAATTGCAGGCATAGCGAAAATGGATTATTCACGATATACTGTTATCACTGTTGATGAAGAGAAACAATCAGTTCGTATATGAATGCAGTAAGCACGTGATCAAGTGAAAGTTGTAGAATCAGTGGTTGCTATGTAGTCACGGATTAAGCTCCTCTCATTCACTAAGCAGATCCACAAACAATGCAAAGGGTAGTGTATGTTCTAGACGCATTAATCATTATATACAGCGCGCGACGGAACTCAGCTCAACTTTCAATTCACATATAAGAACAATTTTCTTGAAATCGTTGGGTCCATGTACCCTACCACCATGTTCGGACAATTTGATAATCAGCTAGGTGTTCACCTTCAATATCTAACTATTTATCCACGTATTTATTAATTTATGTGTTTAACAAAAACAGGTAAGGCAAAAGTAATGAGGTCCCACCGAGACTCGAACTCGGATCACTGGATTCAAAGTCCAGAGTGCTAACCATTACACCATGGGACCTACGATGTCGAGATCGAAGTCTTGGCCCTGCGTCTTTCACAGGCCGTGATGACTGACATGACTGAGCCCTTTTCGTAATGAATTCGGGCGGATAAAATGCGTCTAGAACCCAGACTATACAAGGGGCGGCCTGGCACTTTGCGTCAAAGAATGGTATTACATGACATCTGAATGATTTCCATACCGTATCACGTATTGTCAAATATATTATGTCCATTTCAAAAGCCGAAAAAAATATTTTTTGATAGACCATCATAATTTTGTATGCAAATTTCATGCACCTCGTTCAAGCAATACGTTACTCATGGTAACCCCAAAGCTTGTCCGAGCTTTGGCCGAGTAGCAACAACAGATATATTCAGACTGAATTCCAACATTTGAAACCGAATCACTAGATATATATGCAAGTGATAATGTATTACTCCGCTCTTTGAATTACACATTTTGAATTAATTGGAAGACATAACGAAAACGGCTTTGCACCGATTCACCATGGCCTATGACAGATGAATTTCAAGACTTCGATGTCGACATCGTAGGTCCCATGGTGTAATGGTTAGCACTCTGGACTTTGAATCCAGTGATCCGAGTTCGAGTCTCGGTGGGACCTCATTACTTTTGCCCTGCCTGTTTTGGTTTTATAGATACATAAATGCATGCATGAATGAATTAATGTTCAAGTTGAACACTAACCAAATAATCATAATATGAAGTACTTCTATATATGGAATATATGTATTCATAATACTTAAATAAGCATAACAAGTTGATAATCCTTTTTTTTTCCCCATTATAGTGTACTACAACCATTAAAACCAAGATGAACAGCTTATTGCCAATCTTTCCGTGGTGCTCCGTTTTATCTGTTTAATGAATTTAATTTGATCTAGTTTGATATTCACTCTATTAAATCCTACACAAATCGCACTCAATGCTTTTGACACGAAAGAATATGATTAAGAACGTATAATTTGTAAGATAACACCTTGTAAAACACGCAATAGTTTTTACAGAATGATACAGCGTTCCAGAACATCACGTGGTTACACTTCATGATAATCAAATCATTGATGTCATGTATGGAGACGGATAGATACTCAAACATGAACACAGGAATGTTTATCTTTATTTCATCTCACTTTTACCATGGAAACGTGAAAAGAATTTCTTAAACCACATGTAAAATACAAACAAGAAATGCGTGAATAAAACAACTCATTTTAGAATAATCGTTATGCACTGTACTTACTTATTGATTATATTTCCTGGAAGGAGATGAGGAAAACAAATTAACCATATTCTCAACCAGCACGGCCAAAGACGGCATTAAATTGTTTTAAGTTTCCGCATCCCCTCAGCACGTTGCTGTGCAACAAATCATACTCATTGAATGAAACATTCGCAATGTATCGAATATCTCCCGAACAATTATGATGAAACTCCTCCAGACAGCTTGAACTTGACGACCCGGGGAGGGGGGCAAGATGTCGATTGACGGGGTAATCTATCGAATGTTAAGTTTCGATATGTCCCAGCCTGTTTCCGTCTAGCGTCAAATATCTAGGCTACGAAAGCCGTGCACATGTCTCGCGTTTATCTCGCGTTCGCCCTTTGCCATGTATGAGCACACTTAGCAGGGCAATATCATTTATGTATTGCAGCTATCGAGCACGATCGGGATATGTTGACAAGTATCGCAACACCGACTGACCAATCCTCTATCTATCGCAATGTGATAGACTTATCCCAGGCGTTCTGAGGTGGAAGGCAAAGGTGTATCATTATGATACCATCATGATGCAAACGAAGACGTATGTCCCTTCTTATATGCCATGAACAAAATACGGTTTTTAATGGGGTATTGTTTTTCTAACAGATATGAAAAACAGGTAGTATATTACTGACCTATTCGTTAAAAAAGTAGAAAGCTGTCAAGCCTCTCCGCGCCAAGCTACGCACATCCCAAGGGACTGTGAAGGTTAAGCTTATATACAGAAGAAGTACAAATTATGAAAAATAAATACTGCGGGATTTTTTTATACCAAGCATACTCGTGTGATAAAATAAGAAGTATACGATATATAAATTCCTATTCATTATCATCTGGAAAAGTTATCTACGGTTGCGCGTAAAAAGGAGGATTATTTAAAAACGTCTTGTATGGAGTCTATCACTTATCTTACTCAGGTCCTTTACCTAGTTCTCTCTATTCCATCTTATTTACCGAACCCTTCTCAAGCACCTGTGTACAGAGTCCGTCCTGTACAGGACTACAGATCACGGATTGTCCGGCAGGAAAATAAACACGGCCAGACCGTGTAGGAGGGATACCAAGTTTAGATGGACAATGCTGTATGGAGCCAATATAACACGGTAATCCGGGGAATAATAGAGGGTAAAGAGAGGAACATGTGAGAAGGAGTAGTTAAACACTCAGCGGAAAGAGTAAATATGAAGAAGTGCATCTATGAAGATGAGCAGGACGTGGTTGTAATAAAGGTCGGCAAGAATTCAACTTGTTTAAGATGCTTACGTAACTATCGTTTTTTTTTTCTATCGTTTCTATCGTTTGTTTTTGTTGTATTTTTTTAACATTCTTTAGCTGCGCTGGTTTCTTTTTCATTCGAGTGTAGGGGGTGGTGCAGATCAATGTTTAGAAGCAAGTAAAAACAAAATGTAGCAACAACGATTTTCAACCAAACATATACATTAATTTAGTCTCATCATCATTAAACTTAGACGACATTAGATGCAAGTCTTATGTCAATTTTACGTGAGAAAGCAATCCTTGGTTTAAGATGGTGGATAGTAGGTTTACCTTCAGAATTTTATTGCTATCATGAAATAGCTAGCTATGATGCCTCTTAGGAGTGCTGAAGACGGGTCTTATTTGAAAAAGAAGAACTGTCAACTTTATCCAATGTTATTGACGACCGGTGACACCAGACCGTTATCTGTCTGTCTGTGGTTGTTATGACCATTGTAAGATAAAAGTTATCTCGTTACCACAATTCACCCCGCGTCTGTTTATACTTCATTACCATCGAGGTGAAAATCCCTCCATGTTTACCCTGCCGAGCAAGTTCTTTGTGATTCTCCTGTACCTGCCACCCGTACAAAACTTAATGAGCTTCTACCGATCCACTTCTTACATCGTCTTCACCTTATTGTTGTCCTTTCATCAAAGCGACCCAGTTATTTAAGGTGCGACAATAGGGACGGACAGGAAATAGAAAGAGAGAATCCTATGGAGTGAAAACTGACTGAGATATGACTATTTTTGGAAGGTGTTGACAAAACGACTTAACCTCGCCTTTAACCATTCTCAGTTAAAAGGGAGCAACAGCGAATGTGAATTGGTGATTGCACGCGGAGATTTACATGGGGCTGGGATAAACAGTGTTTGTTTTGTATTTTTATGCAGATTTGGCGGATTATAGGACATTTATGTCGTATTATGAACAATGCAGTAGGCTGAGCGCTCGATCGAATGTGGGTTGATAGATGATAATAACGCTGAACGAGTTCATTTGGAATAAGGCACCTAACATCAGTTAAGAAATCCACATGGCAATAGAGAGGGAGAGAGAGAGAGAGAGAAAGTAGTAGTAGTAGTAGTAGTAGTAGTAGTAGTAGTAGTAGTAGTAGTAGTAGTAGTAGTAACAGAAGTAGTAGTACAAGAAAAGAATAGTACCAGTAGCAGTAGAAGTAGTAGTAGTAATAGTAGTAGTAGTAGTACTAATAGTAGTAGTAGTAGTAGTAGTAGTAGTAGTAGTAGTAGTAGTAGTAGTAGTAGTAGTAGTAGTAGTAGTAGTAGTAATAGTAGAAGTAATAGTAGAAGAAAAATAGAAGCAGTAATAGTAGTAGTAAAAGCAGTAATCGTAGTAGAAGTAGTAGTAGTAGTAGTAGTAGTAGTAGTAGTAGTAGTAGTAGTAGTGTGAACTAGTAGTAGTTGTAGTAATAGAAAAAATAATAATAGTAGTAGTAGTAGTGGTAGTAATAGAAGTAATAGTGGAAGTAGTAGTAGTAGTAGTAGTAGTAGTAGTAGTAGTAGTAGCAGTAGTAGAAATAGTAGTAGTAGTAGTAGTAGTAGTAGTAGTAGTAGTAGTAGTAGTAGTAGTAGTAGTAGAAATAGTAGTAGTAGTAGTAGTAGTAGTAGTAGTAGTAGTAGTAGTAGTAACAGTAGTAGTAGTAGTGGTAGTAGTAGTAGTAATTGATTTTTCAAAGCCTTTACGGCAAGAGAAACGGAAGGAAATCAAGAGGAAACTTGAGTTTGTTAGTTTCTTCACATATTCTAGTTACACTACCAACTTGCATGGATTAAATTATCATAATGATTCTACACTACAGTTGATCAGGAAATTGCGCCTTTCAGAATACCGCCCTCTAGTTTTTAACGGCATATAGCGTACCTCGAGCGCGTTTGGTCTTTATCAGCACGGTTCGCAAAACCACAGTCACACACGAGATACGACCGGTCGCCGACTGCTGACAACCATTGGTCGGCAGTTGGTTGTCAGAGATCGTAGAGAAGTTCTTGACAGTCGGCAAGTGGTTGTCATTGGTTGCAGTTTGGTTTTGTTCTTGTTTTCGGCCATTGTAGTCCGATGTGTGAATGTTTGTTTCTTTTAATATCCACCTGTTAACATGGTTAAAAAAAATGATGAAGGGGGGGGGGGGGGGGGGGAGAAAGAGAAATAGGGGAGGGGGAGGGGGAAAAGTAAGAGAGAGCGAAGGAAGATAAATATATGAACAAGGGTACGAGAGATAGAGAGGTAGAGATAAGTACGAGACAGACATACAGACAGACAGACAGAGACAGACAGATAGAGAGACAGAGACAAAGACAGCGACAGACAGACAGAGAGAGAGAGAATGAGAGAGAGTGAGAGAGAGAGTGGTACAGAGAGAGAGAGAGAGAGAGAGGCATACAGTCAGAGAGAGAGAGGGAGAGAGAGAGAGAGAGAGAGAGAGAGAGAGAGAGAGAGAGAGAGAGAGACAGACAGACAGACAGATGGAGACAGAGAGACAGGGAGAGATCACAGTATTCACACAGCCGCAGACAGTATTTCATCAATTTGAATGACGTATCACAGCGCACATCGTAACGTTAGAACCAGAATAGTCATTGCACGGGCCAAAAGGCGCGCGCACATACTGTCATGTCGAGCAACTCCGGCCGAGCTACTCATTAATTCAGAATATTAACATACGTCGTCTGCACACTGCAACTTGGCAGAATGGCTGCAATGACGGTGTTTGCTTTGATTGATTTCATGTCTCCAAACTGGAATTTAAAGAGGAAATTAAATGATGTTGTTCGTTCCAATGACTTCTGAACTTGAGCCTGTAAATAAAAACAGGTAAGTATTTTTTTTTCTGTTTATTCTTTTCTCTTTTGCACTTCTCTCTTCCCATATATTTGCTATTCCTTTTCTTCCTCCTACTTCTTCTCCATTCACCCCCTCCCACATTTCCTCTTTTGTTCTTACTTCATTTACTTCCCCTTCATATCTTCGTTTTCTTTTTCTTCTTCTCCGCTTCTACACCAGTCCCTTACCCTTTCATCACCATCGTTTCCCTCTTATTTCATGTTCCCCTTTATTTTTTCTCCATACCCTTCTTATCTTTCTCTTCTTCTTCTTCTTCTTCTTCTTCTTCTTCTTCTTCTTCTTCTTCTTCTTCTTCTTCTTCTTCTTCTTCTCCTCCTCCTCCTCCTCCTCCTCCTCCTCCTTCTTCTTCTTCTTCTTCTTCTTCTTCTTCTTCTTCTTCTTCTTCTTCTTCTTCTTCTTCTTCTTTACTTTACCCCCTCTCTTGATGTGTCAATATTACAGTATGCTTTCATACATTGGTTGTCCTTTTTCTCCTGATATTTCACTTCTTCCTACTTCTAGTAAGAGAGAACTGTCGGATCACAGAGGCCATTTTCTCGCTCAATACCTTACCCTGATGCCGTCATGTTTCAGAATTGATCAATTTATAATGCAATTAACATGGTTAGCATGACGAATGGCTCTATTGACTTATTCGGTTAGAATGGATGCCTTCTGTTTTTCGTACGATTCATGATAGATGAAGCATTCGATTAGGGTTATACATTAAAAATAAAGATTATCAATGTAATACTCCTGACGTCAGCAGCATTAAAGTACGTATCTCAACAACACAGCTCCACTTTTCACGAATAGCGAAGGAAAATAAATCATCATGGTGAATATATCAAACGCAACTCACAATAATTTCGAGACAAGGAATGGAAGCAAAATGCACATTTAATAGAAGACAACAATCTAAGTCACACACATCATTACTAGGCTTTCATACAACATAATGCACGCCAACGTCTAATGACTACATACTGACGTATATGCTCCAGATGTGTTTTATCCTTAAACACTTAGATGATAATGTTATCTTAACGATATACAAACGTCTGTGTATACCATACGTCTCCAAACCCACAATAATGATACGTGATACGGTCAAAGAATGAGGGATGTGTAAGATGTCGCGGAAACGAATCAATAAACAGGTGGGTAATTGTCATTATATCATCAATAATGCAGCTTATTATTAGCATGTTATAAGAATTGTCTTTTCATTTTTGTTGATACCATTAACATGACTAAGAAGTGAGGGAAGGGGAGGTAGGGGGGGGGGGGAGGGAGGGTGTACACGTCACCCCCGCTATCTACACCCCCGATAACAGGTCACAGACGAGTGTCTTTCTCTTCCACAATAACGTACACAGTATTGACCACGAGCCACACGTTCCTCTTTGTTCGTGAACGCTAATACTATTACATTTCATTATTAACTAATTAACTCGTGTCAGTGGAGCTTAATTCTAGTGGTATATCTACCGTATAGCCCTTAGGTAAACATGAAACAGTATCCGTGCCTCGCTTGATACTGAAGACCTGCAAAATACAAAAGCAAGCCCTCGCCGAGAGACGTTAAATCCTTAATGGCGTTTAGGCTTAATCATTTACTTATCAAATAAATGCAAGTGACCATGTCCACGAAGGTCAAAGGTATTATAGTAAAAAATAAAGAGATGAAATGGAGATGTGAAGGACACCTATATAGAACACACGACAACAGATGAAACAAGAAACTCACTAAATGGCAACCAAGAACAGGACAGCGAAGAAGGGATCGACAGAAGAAAAGGTGGAGAGACGAAATATCAAAATACACAAACACAGCAACATGGAACAGAATGACAGCAAATAGAAGTGACTTGAGGGCTTTATACAACAATGGTTGAACGATGCTTGATGATGATGACCATGTCCATGTCAATTGTTATGAAAGCTGTGACATAACGTAACGGCTTTTATTTTGTCATCTCGTGTTGGAAATCAAGTTCATAGGTTTATGCAACGTATGATTGGGCGAGAGAGGAAGCGAATGACTAAGGGGACACTTAGGAGATGGAGAGAAAGAGAGGAAAGGGAAGAGGGGAAATATGAGAGGAGGAGGAAGAGGAGGAGAAGGATGAGGAGGAGGAAGGAGGAGGAGGAGGAGGAGGAGGAGGAGGAGGAAGAGGAAGAGAAGGAGGAGGAGGAGGGAGGAGGAGGAGGAGGAGGAGGAGGAGGAGGAGGAGGAGGAGGAAGAGGAGGAGGAGAAGGAAGAGGAGGAGGAGGAGGAGGAGGAAGAGGAGGAGGAGGGAGGGAGGGAGGAGGAGGAGGAGGAGGAGGAGGAGGAGGAGGAGAAGGACGATGTGGAGGAGGAGGAGGAGGAGGAGGAGGAGGAGGAGGAGGGGGAGGAGGAGGAAGAGGAGGAGGAGAAGGAAGAGGAGAAGAAGGAGGAGGAGGAGGAGGAGGAAGAGGAGGAGGAGGAGAAGGAGGAGGAGGGGGGAGGAGAAGGACGATGTGGAGGAGGAGGAGGAGGAGGAGGGGGAGGAGGGGGGAGGAGGAGGAAGAGGAAGAAGAGATGGAAGAGGAGGAGAAGGGGGAGGAGGAGGAGGAGGAGGAGGAGGAGGAGAAGGAGGAGGGGGAGAAGGACGATGTGGAGGAGAAGGCAGGGAGGGAGGGAGGGAGGGAGGAGGAGAAGGAGGAGGAGGAGAAGGAGGAGAAGGATGATGTGGAGGAGGAGGGGGAGGAGAAGAAAAAAAAGAAGATGGGGACTGAATATGCCGCAAAAGGAGGACAAGGATCGAAGGAGGTTGGAGATGGATGAAGGTGGGGAAGAGAAGGAGAGCGAAGAGGAGGAGAAAGATAGGAAGAAGGGAGCACGTGATGTGGGGGAAGAAAACAAGAGGAGAGCTAAGAGAAGAAGGAAGAAAAAGAGCAGAAGAGGGGGGGCGGTAGAAGGAGGAATGGGTGATAAAGGTGGAGGAAGGTGGAGATGGAGGGGTCAGCAGGTTGAGCTAGGAAATGAGGAACGGATGTTCATCATCAATTGTATACGTTTGGGTTTTACAAAAAATAATTGGATTTTGGACTTACAATTCATATAATACAAATATAACATACTTCCTAAAACTTGAAAAGGTATAATTGCTGTACATGTATACCACCATAAATACGAGACAACCACGTTTAATACCTACCGTCTATGCCTCTGAATACGAATATACCACGGTAAAACGTTCCTCATATCAATACTAAGTGTGTCAAACAAAATCGTGATAATAACATGTTTATTTCCAAGTGTTATTGCTTTCTAGAGAAGCTCATTCCATTAGAGAGCTTCAGGAAATGTTAAAAGTCGAAGTAGTTACCCAGCCACGTACTTCCTTTCCCCCTTTTGTCAAATGTCAATATCGAGCAGTCTTGGTAACGTCGTGTAACTAATGGTGCTTTGTACAAGATAGACGTGTGCAAATGATGAGGGCTTACAAAACATGTATGGCACGTTCTTAAATAGATAGATAGATAATGACGACAAGTACTACCTGCGTCATACCCCTACCCCCTCCCCTCTCTATCTCTCTCTCTCTCTCTCTCTCTCTCTCTCCCTCCCTCTCTCTCTCCTCTATCGGTGTAACCCTACAGTCTCCTTATTTAGCTTTATTTCTGCATATCATCTCTCAATGTAGCTTGGTCTTTAATTCCTCCCTTTGTTACCATTTCTATCTCTCTTTCAGATCATATTTGCTACATTTAGTACCCCTCCCTCTCTCCCTCTACATGTATTTCCATTTATTACTCTTTATTCTCTCTCCCTCTCTTGTACTGCTTCCATTTGTCATGTTCCCCTATCTCTCTCTCTCTCTCTCTCTCTCTTCTCTCTCTCTCTCTTTCTCTCTCTTTTCTCTCTCTCTCTCTCTCTCTCTCTCTCTCTCTCTCTCTCTCTCCCTAACACCCTTATAGTACAAGTAGAGAGAAGGAAACCAATTTCCTAAATGTTCTCTGCTCTCTAAACAAGGATTTACCAAATGTGCATGAGTGCAAATTCATTCGGAGCTTTGCACTCGAGTACACATTTCATTTTTAATCAAATGAGCGCCAGATCACGTTTTTCACAATCTTGTTGATTATTTAGCACATTGCATTGTAAAATAATCATAGCATGTTTTCTACCCATCGTGTTTGTACATGTTGATGTAACTCATTGCTGTTTTTTTTTTCTTTGGGGTGTTTTACCAAGCTATCCGTAAGCTACGCAAATAGATACCTCAGTTTATTCCAGTTTTAACATAGTGGAAGATAATTTCCAACAATCCTAATCAAATATGACAAATCATAAACTTCCAAGAGTTTTGATTTTCAATGATCAGATTTCTACTTTAACCGATGGGAATCAAAATCATCGAGAATCTGATTTAGCACAATAACAGGTCACCAGTCGTGCGTAAAGTCGTCCTTAGATTACGAACAGCTTGGTGAAACACCCCCTTGACCAGTAATGTACAAAAACCATATCTCAATAGCGCAACATTTTATCCTACACGAAACGGTAAATGAAGAGTCACAAGTTATAGTCTGTGTATATATTATACATGTACGGATTGTAAAGTTATTGAACATATCTCGCTCTGGTCGTCCTACTACCTTGCTCCGAAACCAGTCCTCTGAGAGCAGCCCAGCTACCACCAAGCCGCCAAGGACGACATGTGATTGCAACATTTCAAGTACCTTGAAGTGTTCCCCAAACATCATGCACATGTTGTCACATACATGACATTGCACACACCAGGTGCGTAACACATGTTGTCACATACATGACATTGCACACACCAGGTGCGTAACGAGATGGAAGCAAATTTTATGTACCAGACATGCTATGTTTTAACCCTTTATTCCAAACAAAATAATGAATAATAAGATAATAATACCTTATAGAAATTATGTGGATTAATTGTGTATTAAGAATTAAACACATTTCTCTCTTCTTATTCAAACCTTAAAAAAAAAACATTTTTATTGATATCAATCAATCAATTGGAGTAGCTTGTCAGAATCTGACGTTTCGTGTCAGAATGGATTCATCTTTTTTCTGGCAGTGGCGTATGATATTCATATACTAAATATTAATATTTGTTTTTATTTTGGAATACGGGTACTCGTAACACATAAGGGACAACATTTTATTTGAGTGTGTAGATCTTAAATATGAAATTGTTTTTTTTTTTTGGTTTGCGATGAGGAGATCGCGAAAGGAAATGCAACACATTGCGAAACTAGAGTTGTGTTGATTTCCCTTAAAGGGAATATACTGTACTGGGAAACAAAAAACCTTCAAAAGGTGATTGTGAGCAATCTTCTTGCCAATGGGCTTAAATTCATGTATTGTCCATTTCAGAAACTTGCTGAAAGTCATTTGCAAATCCTCAAAGTGTTCGGTCCGAACATTTTGAGGATTGTGATGTAACCATGTATTACTTTAAATGTGGATCGTGTGAGGGCAAATAACTTTCAGCAAGTTTCTCAAATGGACAATACGTGAATTTAAGACCATTAGCAAGAAGATTGCTCACGACCAGCCTTTTGCAGGCTTTTGTCTTCCCAGTACAGTATATTCCCTTTAACCATTCGTGTGTAGATTAACTGCTGCTCTATGAGATTTGCGTGCTATGCCATGTATGCTGATGAAGAAATATGCATGAGGTTAATGTTATACTACCTCCATCTGTCTGTCTCTTCATTTTCTTTCGCATACTCTCTTTTGCTCTGTCTTTCCATGTCTGTCGCTCCTCTCCTCTCTCTCTCTCTTTCTCTCTGACTATCTCTCTCTCTCTGCCCCTATCTGTCTCTCTCTCTCTCTGTCTCTCCCTCTCTCTGTCTCTCTCTCTCTCTGTCTCTCTCTGTCTCTCTCTCTGTCTCTCTATCTGTCTCTCTGTCTCTGTCTCTCTCTCTCTCTCTCTCTCTCTCTCTCTCTCTCTCTCTCTCTCTCTCTCATCTCTCTCTCTCTCATTCACACTGTTGCCACCACCACATCTGTCTCCTCCTGATCTCTCCACTGCTCTTTCTTTCTACCGCATGACTCTCGTTCTCTCTACCCTTTCATCATGTTCATCTTAATCTGATCTAATCCCTCCTCTCTCCCAGTTTTTCATTATTCACTTTCTTTGACTCACCTTTAAACCATGTCTCCCTCGTCTGTCAATGTTTGCCTGCATTGGCCATCATGTTTGCTCTTCCCTGAAGCATGTCAAGTGCAGGCGCTTTCTGCGAGATGAAAGTGTGTCTAGGCACGATAGGGGGTGTGTGGGCACCGCTATGGACCCCTTCTCTTCACAACATTCACCGTCCTAAAATCAGCAATTATATCATTCGCCGTCGAAAACTAGTCCGCCTTAATTCTTCCTCATTAAATTCAACGTACAGATAATATAAACTTCGAGGTATATTAGGGGTACTGCAGCCCCCCGTATCCAGGCATGGGCACACCCCTTATTACGATTTGGCCGATTCCACCCCCCCCCCCCCCTCACACACACACATGTATGTCTAGCACACTCGAGATAACAATGTATCCATCGTGATTGTAACACGATGTCTTTAGGGAAAATCACTCGGGCGGAATGCCGTATCACGTAAGAGATACAAGGATGTCTCTGGTATTTATTATATATCGTGTTCTGCTACGGAAAGAGTTTGCATTTCTTTTTTCTCACGTAGACCTGCAGGACGTTTAGGTAAGTCTTATTCATATGTTCGTATTATTAATTTTCTTCTCTCATGTCGTCACACTGGTTTGTATATACCAACAGTAATCATTGAATTATGACGATTTAAAAGCAATATCAAATATTATTTTGTTGCATAGAGCCCTCGCATTCATACTAAAATTAAGAATGTGCTAGCTTTTCATGGGCATATTACTTATGCTTTATATTTTTTGTGGGCAAATTAAAGCTTAAACTATCCATTTAACAAAGCTTTAAAAAGTTGTAGATGTTAATACCACTACAAATCGTTATGTGGATGTACGTATCATACGAGGACGTCATTAGTTACGTCATCTTTACTAGTCCCCTTTCATCTACATTATTTCGATGTGTGTGTGTCACTGAGGAAATTTTCAGGTTTGCTCTCGAATCCCATAGGTGTGCATTTTGTATGGCATACAAATCGTTAATATGCCCTCCATACAAATTTTTCACATAACGAATGTAGCCTTAAATGATCACACTGGGTTTTCTAGAAAGTCCGAGAGATTTCAGAGAGCTAAGTGTAAATTCAGATGAGTGTTTTGCGACATTATCCAGATGGGTGTGTGAACCATTTTACAAATGTGCTGTATGCTTCCTATTTTTCGTTTTTATTCTTGAGATCTTCTGTCCACATTGTCTGAACACGACCGCTGACTTTATTATGGACTTTTTAAGGGAAAATTTTAAAGACAAGTTCTGTTCAAACACGATAATGGCATGGATAGTGGTTGACATGACTGGGTGGCGGAAAGTTAAGTTTTACATTAGTGTTCTTTGTGCATTAAAGGGAATATACTGTACTGGGAAGACAAAAAAAAAACCTTTCAAAAAGTGATCGTGAGCAATCTTCTTGCCAATGGTCTTAAATTCATGTATTGTCCATTTTAGAAACTTACTGAAAGTTATTTGCCCGCAAATGATCCGCATTTGGAGTAATCGGTGACTAAATCGCAAATCCTTATGATGCTCGGCCCGAACATTTTGAGGATTTGTGATTTAATTTTAAATTACTCCAAATGTGGATCATTTGAGGGTAAATAACTTTCAGGAGGTTTCTAATGGGAACGATACATGAATTTAAGACCATTGGCTAGAAGATTGCTCACGATCACGTTTTGAAGGGTTTTTTGTCTTCCCAGTACAGCATATTCCCTTTAAGGGCAGAATACACTAAAGAGCTGCTTCTTCATGCTCATGATATTTAATGAGTGTCGATATTTCATTAACACGGAGGATCTCTCTCTCTCTCTCTATCGTCTGTTCCTTTCTCCCGCCTCCACTCTAATGGCTCTACTCTCCATGTCTTCCCCGTATGTGTCTCCTCTTTCTAGCATTGCCCTCCTTCCATCCAGAATATATCATTCTCTGTTTCATCGATTCTTCCTGTCTTTTTTTTTTGCTTACCACTATCTATCTCTCTCTCTCTCTCTCTCTCTCTCTCTCTCTCTCTCTCTCTCTCATTGTCTCATCGTTAGGAGGTTTTCACTATCCCTTCTAATATCGTCATTCGTTAACTCTTTGTGAACCAGAGAAACTGCTGCTGTATGTGAATTGTTTGTATTACTTTCGAGCAAGTCACGTATGACATACAAAAATTAATTCTCCTCCTTCTCTTCCACCATATCTTTCACCTTCCTACCAACATCTTTCATCTTTCTTTCGCCCATCTCCTTCTCTTTACAGACCTCGCCTCAACCCACTTCCCCTCCATCTCACCTACAAGCCCCCCTTTCCTTTTCGTCATTCCAGACGCACAGAAACACGAGTGAATTCACCCACTTGTCCACAGAGCAACATGCTGGAACCAGCCATGCACTGAGTCCCTTCAGAAGGTCTTTCCCGCTGATGACGTCATTAACACTACGTCATATCGATGCTATAAGCTGTTTTGGGAGTTAAAGGTAGAATGGCAATTAGTGTAATGAGGACTTGTGTAAGAGAGCAGGACCAATTAATGCAGCTGATATTTGACGAAGCCACAGGCAACAATTAGTGAAGGTGAGGGGTGGGTGTTGGCCAAACAAAGCTGTGACGCATTTTATGCAGTCACTACGTGGAACTAAACAGCCATCAGAGATGGATACTGTTACACGGGACACTAACACTTATTCCTGTAAACGTGTTGCCCCTTGCAATGGTTGTATACAAAAACATGGATAATACATCAGACTCGTGCCACTTCAATTATAAGTTACGCGTTTATACTGCATGAGCCCATTGTAGACTTAAAAGCATTTACCTCAGGGATAAACGACGTGATGTGATTATGGGATGATGATAATTTGCATTGATCCATTTTACATTACCAATATAATTAGGTTTCATTCACCGCCTACACTCTGTGCAGTGAGATATTGTTCTATATTGTTCTTTTTCATTCTTCACACTTCACAGCTTCTGAAGAGGACTGGAAGATACAGATTTTCTGGACACACGTAGCCTGCTGTAGCTCGCCCATTGCGGACATCCGTGGCCTGATATAGCTCTCCCATCCAGGATACCCATGAATGATCTTCTGCAGTTCACCCATTCCGGATACCTGTGGACTGCAGTAGCGCGCCAATTCCGGATATCCGTGCTCACATATCGCGCCCAATCCGGATTCCCGTAACCTGCTGTAGCGTGCCAATTCCGGACACCCATGATCTGTTTCAGTTCACCCATTCCGGATACCCGTGGCCTGCAGTAGCGCACCAATTCCAGAAATCCGTGCTCACATAGCACGCCCATTACGGACACCTGTGGCCTGTTGTAGCTTGCCCATTCCGGACACCCATGGCCTCCTTTACCTCTCCTATGCCGGACACCCATGTTCTACTGTATGATGCCTATTCCGGACACCCGTGACCTGTTGTAGCTCTCCTATTCCGGACACCCGTGGTCTGCTGTAGCTCGCCTATTCCGGTCCACTTTTACCACACTCTAACTGGTTACACTTTGAAGGATTTTCGGGCAGCAATGTCAAACCCTGAATGTTCGCACTAAAGGAAAGGAATCGTTCGGCAAGCATGCAGGCAAGAACGTTCTAAAGCGTGTCCACAGTGGGCATGTTGCAACCATTGCCCTCGGCCGTAAGGGCAGCAACTGCCAATGACCACGATGACGTCATAATGGAGTACGTAGACAATGCAAGCTCCTCGCTGGTTAATGGCAGCGATGTCGACGCCCACATGAACCCGAACTCACTGCTATGGCTGGCTACCGTGCCTCTGGTACTGTTATTCCTGTCCGGCATCACCGTCATCGGCAATTCCATGGTCATCGCCGCTTTCGTCAAGGACAGACGCATCCGCGATAAGGTGCACAGCGTCATCATCCTGAACCTGTCCATCACCGATCTCCTCGTCGGCGTGTTCATCCTCCCTATCAACACCGTGTACATTTCCCTGGGGAGGTGGCCTTTTGGCGAGGTGGCGTGTAAGATGTGGCTGACCATGGACTATACGCTGTGTCTAATGTCTATCTTTACCATAGTGCTTATCAGCCTAGATCGCTACTGGCTAGTCACAAAGGAGCTCAGGTACGCGAGTTTTCAGACGCGTATGCGCGTTGTGTATACGCTCGCGTGCGCGTGGTGCGCGTGTATCATCTTGTTTGTAGTATTGGCTTTTGGTTGGGCTGCCATAGCGGGAGAGGAGTCTACAGTGGATTACACAACCGACTGCGAGATGGAGTTCGCGCGATCCTTGCCCACTACCCTAGCCGTAAACATAACCGAATTCATCATCCCGCTTGCGACCATCGTGTACCTCAACATCGTGGTCTATTACAAGATTCGGAAGGGGCCAGAAGGAATGGTGCATAGACGGATGCCGAGCTTGAAAGGAAAATCGCAGTTCGTCGCCGTGTCGTCATTTAGATCCCCGAAACATTCATCCAAGACGCGCGCGCCGCTCGCCACAAAACAAGTCACATTCCCCTCGCACCACCACGTGGCTCCGGAGATACGCGACCAAGAGCAATGCATAATGGAAGCCGTCACAGACCCGTCCGATAGTACACAGGACACGGACACCAGCACCGCGTACGCGCCCTATATGACCGTCAAGCGACACGCGCAGCATCGGAAGGCCGCTTTCATGCTCGCTGTCATCGTCGGCGTCTTTCTCTTCTGCTGGCTGCCTTACCAATTCACCAGCATCCGCATGGCGGTATGTGGAGACTGTGTGCATGCTCTTGTCTGGGAGATAACAAACTGCCTTCTATGGTGCAACTCAACCATCAACCCGTTTCTTTACGCGGTGACCAACCTCAGATTCAGACGCAATTTCAACCAGTTCTTTTGCCAATGGCAACACGCGTGCTTTCGCCGGAGGGGCGCCCTCACACATGAAGTGACGGAGAGTGAAATATAGGTTGATCCTTTGCACGCCGCTATATCTCAGTTGTGTTCAGTGACACACGCAAATCCTGCAGAAGTACATTGGAAACTGTTCATTCTGCATACCCGATCCCTATGATTAATCTGCATGTAGAAGATGCCCAAAATGCATGACTATAACAGTGTATAAAGTGGTAATCTGGTCATCACACTGTATAACATTCATTAGAGTATACTGCATTACGAGGAACATTAAATTATAGACCCAGGGTTAATCTTGCAACCGGGCTTTTGTGTGATAAGATTAGAGTTTGTGTGTGTGCCATATACGAACCAATAGTGAAAGGAATTACAAAACTTATACACATTGATAATGAAAGTTTACTAGTAAAAAAAAACTCTTACCCTCTTTCTGCTATCGACATTTTCATGGCAGGTATTATGTCCCGATATCATTTTGAGCAGTGAAAGCAGTATGTGATAGTAAGACCAGAGACGTAGTTATTCCTATTTTACATTTCGAGTGCTTTATGTATTTGGTGTTCGAAAGTGGACTAGTACCCTACGAAAGGAGAAATAACAAAATTGAAGATAATGAAGTGAATTAAAAACATCACTAATCTATGACTTTTAAAGAGCCCCTGTCATCAAAATATATGTTGAGTTCTCTTGATGCAACTTCTTATCAAAATCACTAATTGTTCAATGAAAATATGTGTCCTGTATTTCAAAATGATTTTTCTTTATTTTTTCTCAGCACTGATAAGCCCCGCCTCCAAAATATCATCCAACTCAAGATTCCCCCTGTGACATCATCAAAGGTAGAAATTAGCAGAATAATAGACATAATTTATGCACATTGCAATGACTACCTGCAAGTGCATCACATAGCTAGCACATTTCTGACATAAGGAAACGATTATTCCTACATGAAAGGTTGTTAGATGGTATTGTGTGAAGACATGTGATGCTCTTCTGCTCTTGTAGGCAGGTTAAGGTAGTCCAGGGATGTGTTAGGAAGGAGGGACAACTCAACCATAATATATTCAAACATCTGTATGGATACTAAAGCGTGCTAATGAATGTCAAAAGCATTCCACAATCACTGCAATGCTTTGAAGTCCCATGCGCGGCACCGTCATTTTGCTATCGTCAACTTGGAAAGCAGTATCTTTAATTGCCTGTTTTGTTTCTCGAAGCTGTGTTTCTTATCACATTTTTTTGTAATTTTCAAGAAAGTTAAGGGGCAACACCTCTAAAGATCCTGTATTCGTTTTTCTTCTAAATAATTGTTGAATGATGCACAAACGGAGATATAAGATAATATTCTTACTTGCATAATTAACAAATTTCTTCACTTTCCGGAGATTTCCGGAAATGTCGGATTCAATCATTATCAAAATCATATATTAAGCTGCTTATTTTCATTAACAGAGTTTGCGTGAATTTGCGTGCAAATGAGATATTTTACTTTAAAAAACTGTTTATTTTTGTTCGCTGATATCGCTTTTCCTCACAAAAGTATTGATGCAATCCAACAGAAGTGGACAAGCGAAATAAGACTCTACATTTCTTTTGTTCTCTCTGAGAAACCGTTGCTACGCAATCGTGTTCGTTATTGTTAAAACACGTGAAAAGCACATGCTGAGACCACGCAATTTTTCGGCGGTGCCACGCATGGGCTCAAAGAAAGAATGTTGTTTCATATCCTTCCATAACATATCCCTGGGTAGTCATTGCAATGTTTAATTTGTGCATAAATTATGCTTATTATCCTGCTAAGTTCTACCTTTGATGATGTCACAGGGGGAATCTTGAGTTGGAGGATATTTTAGAGGCGGGTCTTATCAGTGCTGAGAAAAAATAAAGGAAAATCATTTTAAAATATAAAACATATATTTCTATGGAACAGTTAGTGATTTTGTTATGTACAAATTATGTTGCATCAGCATAAGTCGATATACATTTTGATGACATTTTTTGATGATACATTTTGATGATACATTTTTGATTTTAAAGGGAACCTTTAAGCAATTAGTCCTTCAAATAAGCAGGATGTTTAATCAATGTGAATAAATTAATACTGTGAGTGAGAAGAGGATGGATCTCACGATATCTTGAAAATGGCATTGAGCTTTTAAATAATTTGGTGATAGCTCTGAAAAAAAAATCTACAAAGTGAGAGTGGTTTGAGGCAAGGCGAGAATGTTGGTCTGGCTTATATACATAGTGTGACGTCAAATGGGCATGTAGTCAAGGCAATTGGTTCTACACTACCGTATGTAAGCAAATATTTGTGGTCATAGCGGGGACCGTCATTTCTAATGTTAGACACTAGCCCGCTAAATACTGTCGGACCAGTGATACTCTCACATGAGTGACGTTGCTGAGAACCAGAAACCAGCACAGAAATGGACATGGCGAAACCACTGCCGTAATCTGTAGGAGACAGAAGGGTTGAAACCCCTTGTAATCTGAACAGCGTAAGCATCATAATGGTCCTTAACTTAAGGGGCAACACTGACATAAATAGTCCTCACACTCCTCACATCTACCTTAACGAAACATTTTCATTTTTTCTGCTTAATCCTTCGTCTCTCTTTCGCTTCACCATGTTTACATTCTTCTCTCACATTCCTCTCCCTTTCAATCTTTCTCGCCCGTACATTCGCACACTGTCCCTAAATTTGTTGTTCTGTCTCTTGGCAATCCTCGTCTGCCAGCATCCTTTCGCCTTGCTGTCTGTCTCTATCTATCCTCTTCCACATAATCTATTGCTCTCTCATCCTCACACCATCTTCACTATTTCAGCCAGTAACCATACTTTTCGTCTTTCCCACTCCTCTCTCTCTCTCTATCTCTCTCTCTCCCTCTTTATGTCGCTCACTCCTTTCGTTTGCTACCTACGTCTTCAACTTTGCATATTCTCCTTAGATACCCAGATTTGACTGATGATCGTTTAACAATAAATATGTTTTTCCATACCGACATATGACGATCCAATACCCTTTTTATGTTGTAATGCAGAATGCAAGACGAATTATTCTATCAAAGTAAATAACGGCAAGTTTTAATATTCTTTAGAAAATGCAACATTTCAAAACATATATACAGCAACACGAATATCATACCATACCGGACACAAAACAAGGATATTACACAAAATCATCAGATATAAATCAAATTGAAAGCATCATTTTCTGCACAGAAAAAGCAAATGTTAACTGCATGTCCATGGTATAGAAAGGCTTCAGGACGCATGCGCGTTAACTAGGAGTGCTTATTTTTGAAGCATGTAAGCCCGACATGCTAATTGGGTTATAAACCATTTTAATGGCTGCCTAGCAGGTAGCATTCCTATTGGTGGAGCGTCAGCTGTTAATATTTATTAAACTGACTGCTCCGGTACGGCTGGTGTAATAATCAAGCGCGTTGAGTAGTAACTCACCTAGAACATGTAGAAATGTACTTCAAACCATTCTTGTGCTCGTAAACTGCTGTCATATTGTGTGTGTGTGTGTGTGTGTGTGTGTGTGTGTGTGTGTGTGTGTGTGTGTGTGTGTGTGTGTGTGTGTGTGTGTGAAATGGACTTAAAATACATTAACGTTACACGAAGAGTTAATAAGCGACCATACCGTCATCGTGTTCCTGGCTTCCCCTCATGTTGATTATATAATTCATTACCTCATACACTTATTCAGTGCTTGATGAATAATAGTGTGATACTTTATTCAAGTAACATCAAATCCGCAATTGCAGTTGGAAGACGGAATTGTTGCAGTTTCGAATGAATTTATATGGAGACAGTTAAATAAAATTAAATCTATAAAGGAATATCTATTTTTTAAAGATAAAAAAATATTGTGAGGTATACATTCCACGAGATCATCACGAACTCATACAACAATAACAGTCTGTTGGCGTTATCGTTCGTTATATTTTTCCTTTTTTAAAGACCCCCACAATGATGATGTGAGGTGAGAACAGGGCGGAGACAGAAAGAGAATATAGAGATATAGAGTGCCAGAAAAGGAGATGATATCAAGAGTGAGAGGCTCGTTGACATTCTAGACTGCTTTCAGTTTATAGCGTGAGATATCTGTTATGTAAAGAAGAAGGCAGTGAGAAGGATTTGAACGCACTGGTAGCCTCGATCTGGCGGTAGTAGTTACGTCGTCAGATGATTACATCCAAGATTTTGCAGTATATCGGAGAGACCAACGAATGGGTTTGTCGCCCTTACTTTATCAGAATTGGAACTGTCGTATTTAAGCTTCGTTTTCTTATTATACGAGCATATCGTATGCGCATCATGGGTTTAAAAGTAATGGGTAGTATTGCTTCAGCCCACGATCGTCCTCGTGAGCTTGTATTCATCATATTTCTGTTTTATAGGTCTTATCTTCAAACTTGAAACGGATATGAATCGCCCCAAAATAGTACACCAACGGTAACTTCAAGCTCTAATGTAAGGATTATCATTTCGGGGCTGTAATTGCTTAAAATCTGCCATGAAAGGGCGTAGGGGTGTTGCGCATCTATATGATGTCAAATAACTTAGCATCTCTTGGTTGCTACTGATGTTCTTTAAGTTAAAGGCAAGTCAAGCCTCTCTGAGCTATGTCAAAATTGATCATTATGAAAACTCCACTGTCATTGTGCACACGCTCTCATTATACGCCATATATATATTTGTTTTCTAGCAAGTTTGGGGGAAGTGGACTTTCTTCCCACTATTTACCCCTGACCTATCAGGCACTTGGCCGTTACCATGGTTACGATGCCACTCCGTGTCAACAGGTGCATTTCACCTGCTCTGTCATATGGGGAATACAGTAGGTCATAAAAGTTGTATAGTTAGCCAATAACACGGCTTAATTAAGACAAAGGCAGAATAAAGCACACTCAAATAAAATCATATCATATTGCAATATCACTTGAAATAACTTGTCATAAAAAGTATTATTTTTGCTCCATAACGCTCAAACGTTTATTAAATAGTGTACATATTAGCAAATTCAGCGCATTTCACACAATGATATTTACAAGCACACTCGCGTTATATCTTATATAAATATGCATATTTTTTCACATGATTACTCGTTTGTATCATACAAATAGACCGGCTATTGGTACACATGTACATCATATTGTAATAAAACTGGAATAAAATACCACTGATATCAGTGATAAATGAGGAGATTATAGTACACTGTTTCTAACGTTCCGCCTTCATCGTTCTATACCGCACGAAAGGACAAATATTAACAATTTGCAACTACATAAACGTTGAAATATGGCATGACAAAACGTACTCAACAAAGTTGTTCGAATAAATATAACCAAGTATGATAATCATGCCAAGGTATTTAATACCTTAGTTTGCTGTATACGTAGACTTTTTAAGATTACGATTGTAATATTGCAGCAAAATGTATTACAATCGAGTCTTCGATTAACGAAGGAATAGAAATGCAGCATAATTATTATAAAAAATGCAAGAGCTAGTTAACAATCTACAACACACTAAACATTGGCACTAAAATCAAAAGCTTTTAGGAGCGATACATAAACCGGATGACAAAGCTGAGATGATCGTGGAAGGAAATAGAAGGTTACAACCTCTAAACTACAGCATTAACATTATCAATACACCTTGTGTAAAGTGAGGTACGTACCCTCAGAAGCCCTACAGGATCAGTTCCCCCCCCCCCCCCCTGCTTAAATCTCTCAGTCCCATATGTTAGGAATTATGTTTTAATTGACATGGGACTATCAGTAGTTGGTACATAGGAGGTTAAAACACATATGTAACACCTTTTACTAGACTCGAGAAGCACTTTAAAAGGACTTCAGTCGGCCTTTTTTTAACCGGGGCAGCAGTATACAAGTTGTAAGTGCTTATGATGTTATTAAATCTTTATTTTAAACCTTCATTATCATTATCATTACCATTATCTTACTGATGTCAAATGTACTACATTTAATCTAAAAAATATTGATATACAACTCTGTTTGTTGATATTGCACGGAGACATTAATTATCTGATTGTAGATACCTTTTGAATTTCTTAAAATAATATCTGGTTAAATATTGACTCAAGGCTAACATCTCTAGATGGACATGACGACAAAGCTACTAATCATGATTATAATTAGTGTAATTCAATCAAATCTTTTTAAAAGATCACACTCTGCAAACTGTACGTACATGTACACAAGTTTGACAGCGCATCATACACACTCATGTCAATCACACGATTGTGGGACAGTTCCCAGGTCTTCCGCTAACATTAACAAAAATGCACCACAAATCTTTGGTGAACAAATATATTTCGCAGAAATCATTATCGCCAAGCTGCATAATACAATTTTATTCCAATATGAATATAATATTCACGCAAAGCACACGATGTTAAGAATGAGCATGATATAAATAGACATGAAAGAAGACGGTAAATACATATTTACGATACCAAAACGTATCGCCATGTATGACTATGATATGAGCACAAATGGCTTAAGTTCTGAAGCATTTGGCTTATAATTGATAAACTTCAAGCGGTTGCAATAAAGGACGACTTTAACGCTTCCAACTTTTCGCTGACATCAGTTGAGATCGATTACATTTGGGTGAACAGCAAAATGACGAGTAGTATTCAATTCGTTTTAAGCGTATTTATGTTTAAGCACACGCCACGGAGTTTGAAATCCATGTAAGCCTGTGATTGATCTTTAATTATTTGACTGCTCTGAAGCAAATTAACACGTTTGGTGGTGGATCGACTCCGGCGGTACAGCTGGAGAACAGGCCGTATCCGCGGTTACCATGGTTACTAGCACAGACACAGAAGCCCAAAATGGATGTTCTCCCATCGTTCATCCCTGCCCAGGGCAGCAAGGGGGGCCGATAATCGTTGCTGAGGTGCAGCTAAGTCAAGCTTCAAACCAGTCTTATCCAACCAATCTGTCACGCCAAACCCTGATTATGTCTGATTGCTGCTTTTCTCAGCTTTTTGTGTTTTATTTGTGCAAAAATGTTAAAATGACACTCAAAGACCGCTTACCAAATTTACGGTCTTCAAGAAATAAGCGAACGGTTATCAGGTTTCACCGGGCGGTGAGTTTTAGTTCGCGTTAACGTTCAATGACCTGTTATTTCATACTCGAATATCGATTGCTCGAATATCGAATATAGATTGCTTAAAAAGGGTTCCATTGTGATGTAAACTTCACTGGATCTTAGATTTGGTTGGTCTGGAGTTTATCGCTGCCGTTGCGCGTGGTGTTGGAGTCGCCATTTTGATTCCGCTTCTTGGAGTCGTCACTTCGAAAGATGTTGAGATGGAAGGTGCTACGTCTTGAGAAGGACAGCATCATCCATTTCTCCCTCTTCCTCCGGAAGGCGTGACGGACCTGGAGGATGGAGAAATGAGAGAAAAGGATTAGCAATGGGTGAGAGGAAGGGGAAAAAGAGAACGAAACGAAGGTCAAAATCCGTTTTTAACGTCTCTCATGACCATTATGATACACCTCTATCTCTCTCTCTCTCTCTCTCTCTCTCTCTCTCTCTCCCCCCCCCCCCTCTCTCTCTATACATAATGTATCATGAAACCCTGTTTATTTCACGTCTTTCATGCCCATGAACATACATCTCTCTCTCTCTCTCTCTCTCTATATCATGTATAATGAAACCCTGCTTATTTCACGTCTTTCATGCCCATTAACATACCCCCCCCCTCTCTCTCTCTCTCTCTCTCTCTCTCTCTACATAACCTGCCCATTATCATACCTCTGAGTTGAGCACACAGTGGAAGAGGAAGAGGAAGAGCCCTTGAAGACTGTTGCAAATGATGAAGAGATACATGAAGACCAGAGTCGACTCATTCCTCCACAGCACCCCAAACACCCACGTCAACCCCATCACGGGCAGGAGAATCACGCACGCCCGCACCCCCTGCCTAATAAGGTCATCAATATGCAAACATGAATATTCAAGTATGCAAATACAGTTATGAATGCAAATTTACAAGAGGATTTTAAACACGCGCTCGTGCTGCCTAATAAAGTATTGTATGGCAACATACGTGTCGGTTTACGTATATGCACTCACAAACACAAAATCAATCATATTGAATGTTGTAGTTCCATTGAAACATGATATCGTACTGCACAGAACGATCGTAATCATTGTTCATTTGGCGTAAATAGGCACATTAGACATGTAAGGTTGAAGACTTATACAGATGCAAGAAAGACTGGGAATAACTTTAAGGATCACTAGCCCTAACGAGCAAAGAAACTAATTGCTGAGAAACATCTTATTGTAAATCTAACAATGTTGAGGTCCAACTTTGAGAAATCATTGACGGTCAGGTTGGTAAGCTGGAGAAAGACTTCAGCTTACACAAGGTTTACCACCGCCTTACTTCAGACAAATATAACAAAAATATCACATATTAATCGATACTTATCTCTGCCCGTGATTACTATACTTCAAAGCTCACTTACTTTGCTTGGGTGACGCGATTGTTGACCATCGTTGGTCCCCCTGCGAGCTTGACGATCTCGCACACGACCCGGAAGACGAAGTAGACGTTGAGTGCGATGATGGTGAGGACGGGGACCACGAAGAACCAGATCGAATCGTCCTGCCACCTCACAAAACAGCTGTTAGAAAGATCAATATTTCACTCAGATTAATAACATCATTGATCCTTATCGTAGACGAAACTATAAACCATCATTTCTTTACAGATTGAAATAAATACTTTTTGTTCGATCATGGAAACATAACTTGTTTGGAATTGATCAAAGCATACAGCTGACATTTCATTGAATACTTTCATAGATATTCATTTAAGTAAAGTAATTTATTTATTTTACAAAACGAGGTTATTTTTGCAGTCCGCCTTTTAACAATGCTTAGGCTTAATCAGACTGCCTTCTGAGAAGACGGCAAAGTCTCTCTAAGCTTGCACATCTTCATATCGTGTTTACGTGATTGCCAGACTGTACAAATACTTTCCCTTTATCGTGTGTTAGGGGTTACCATAGTTACGGTGGTGGAATATTAATACTCAATGAGGATCACTCCTAATATGGAAGGAAACAAACATGAATTTAAGCTTGCAATGTACTACAGCAGAGTTAAAACAGAAGGATACCATCAAATCCTACAACGCACCGTCTTTACCAAGGAAGTAAATTTAGAAGGAAACAAGAAAACAATTAATAAATAGTACTTAGAAAATAGTAAAAATTTCGGTAACACCGTGTGGTTGTATTCTTTCGGATAACTGACTAACTTATGGGTGAAGACAGGAAAAGGAAAGTGAAAACCAGGAGAGGTGATTTTTATATTTCTTATTTTTAAATTATAAAAAAATAATTTAAAAAAGTAAAAAAAAATAACAACTCCTCTTTTTCACTTTCCTTTTCCTGTCTTCACCCCATAAGTGGGCAAATTATCCGAAAGAATGCATCAACATGGTGTTACCAAAAGTTTCACCATTTTCTAAATAGTATTTATTAGTACACTCTCACCATGGAAACATTCAAAGAACATTTAAAGAAGACAATTTTAGTGTAATTCTATTGTATAATGAAGAGGTTAAGTGATAAAGGTCGGTTCAGGAAACATTGAGTACCAGCGTGTTATCACGTTACCACTTTACCAGTGAAATGTGTATTTCTATAAAAAAAAAAAAAAAAAAACCGAATGTGACAATGGTACTTAAGGAGTCAAATACTAGAGAGCCCCATTTTATAAAAAAAAAAAATAATGCGATATCAATCGTAACTTTGTACATTAAACACTGTTAGAAATAGGGAATCGGACTTGCAATCTATTCCGACTAATCGCAATCTTTTATAAGGCAGGGCCCTAGCTTACAGTTATTATACTATTCTTCTTACATGGGTTCTGCTATCCGTGTGATGTCATCACCAATAACGCCCTTGTAGAAGGCTAGTGTGGCGGCTAGGGGCACGATGGGACATACTGCAGCAGGCAGGGGGAGACAGGGGTGATATAAAAAAATCATATTACACGCATAATCATATTGTAACGATATTACACGGATAATTATATAAATACAATATTACACGCATAATCATATTGATACGATGTTACGCAGATAATTATTTGCGAACAATATTACACGCATATTCATATAAATACGATATTACACGGATAATTATTTGAGAACATTATTACACGCATAATCATTTAAATACGACATTACACGGATAATTATTTTAAAACATTATTACACGGTTAATGTTATCAAACGATATCTCATGGGGAATGATATGAAAGCGGTACAACACGGAAAATGTATCGCGATACATTAATTTAATATCACACATGAAGGATGCGGGTACTTGTGTAACATTGTTAAATGTAACCTGTAGTGACTTTGACGCTCGTCTTCAAGTACATTTTCATCATTTGGTGCTCTTAATGCTTAACACATACTTTGTAAATACACCGATTTGGAGAAGTGAATAATAAATGGGAAGTTGAATCATGCACAGAGTTCCGGAGTGACACCATGGAAAGACCGGGCATACAGGCACACCACGATGTCTAAGACATAACGGGAAGGATTGTGAGAGAGGAAGACTGGAAGAGAGAGAAAGGGGGGTAGGAATAGATAGAGAGAGGAGGGGGTTAGAGAGATAGAGGGAGGGGGGTGAGAGAGAGAGAGAGAGAGAGAGAGAGAGAGAGAGAGAGAGAGAGAGAGAGAGAGAGAGGAGAATAAGAGAGAGAGAGAGAGAGAGAGAGAGAGAGAGAGAGGGGGATAAGAGAGAGAAGGGAGAGAAGGGTGAGAGGGAGAGATAGATAGAGAGGGGGGGTGGAGGAGGGAGGAGGTGAAAGTGAGGAGGGCGGAAAGAATGACATAATGGTTGAATTGAATACACCATGGCCATAGTTATCATTGCCAACTTCTCAATCAAACTTCTCTCCATCTCATAAACTTACCCCAGCCAATCACGAGATAAACCCTCATTCTACTTCCTGGTTTATTAAAGACCACCACCGCTTGGAGATAGAGATTCACGCCCTCTACGAGCATCCAGCAGAAGGCTGCCATGAAGAAGTAGTAGAGGAACGCCGCCTTGATTGTGCATTCAAACTAGAATTGAGATATATCAGTGGGAAAAATTAGAGCAATCGAACGATCAAAACATGACAACGTGCATGAATCTGAACTCTTTGTGTGCTACATGTGTTTTGTTTGATAAAATCAGCTCCGGTCTATCTTCAACAGTTAATATCAGAATATTCACCCTCCCGCAACTTGCGCTCAGGCAAAAAATAATCATTCTTAGTAGTTCCTGCCAGCAATACCCAGTTTTATGGTTCCCTATCTTTTATTCAGCATCCCTTCAACTTTGGAAGAATCTACCTCAGAGCCTAAAACAAGCAGACTCAACAGACAAATTTATATCTATATCAAAAACCTACTTTTTCGTTGAATAGACTTTCCTTAGCATATTCAGTTTCAACTGTCTACTATCAACTGTCAGCATGTATAATTTGTTTTTAGCTGAATTCTCTGTCTTTCTATTTAATTCCCCCTTAAGCGCTTAGAGACATTCTTTGTGATACGCGCTATATAAATGCTGTTAATTATTATTATGTGACTTTATTCACAAGTAATACACATAATTGTTATAGGGCAGAAGTTCATCTGGCATTCGAAGGATTGTGACGATTGAGGGTTAAGGGAATCGACAGGGTCGGGGGAGGGGGGGGGGGGACTGGGTAGGGTGTTGAAGGAAGGAGGTGCAGTGGTATAATGTGTATAGCTAGGAGGCCAACATATTAACATCTCCTTATCACATCATTACTTCATTTATTGTGCATGAACATGCATTTGGTAGCCAAACTTGCCTAAACAGTTTAATTGTTTCAACGTATGTTTATATCATTCCGGGTAAAACCTTTAATGAATATGTTTTGAAATGAAAGCATTTTGGAAGAAAAACAAAAAGTGACAAGAAAAGGAACTTGCCTGCATCGTCACGGGCGTCTCCAGACACATGAAGACGACTTGACCAATGCCGACGGCCAGAGCGAGATTGATGTGGATTAGTACGCGGTCTGATCGAAGACTAGTCGTGAAAAAAAAGCAAACGAGAACAAATTACGTACGTTAGTACACGTTAGTTTCCAACTCTTCAACAGCCGTTGCCAAAGAAAAACTATTCAAACAGGTGATCGTGAGTAATCTTCTAACCAATGGTCTTAAATTGATATAATTATTGTCCATTTCAGAAACTTGCTGAAAAGTATTTGCCCTCAATCGGTCGACATTTGGAGAAATTAATGATTAAATCAAAAATCCTCAAAATGTTGGGCTCGAACATTTTATGATTTAATCATTAATCACTAACTACTCCAAATGTGTATTTTGGCATGAAGTCTTCAGCAATCATATTATTAATGAGGCTGATCAATATAGACTAAATAATACGATGATTAAACAGGTTTGCATATTTTGGGACACATAAAATAAATATTGGGACGAAACTGTTGGACGGGATGAAAAGTCTCCAGGACTCCAAAAGGTGACACTCAGATTTGTTAATCATTGGAAATGAAACCTTTGATTAGCATTATTATTTAGTGGGAAGCTCTCTTAACATGCTTCAACAAAAGGCCAAGCAATTACTTATGCAGTGATCCTGGGCATGTCTTGCAAGTAAACTTATGTTGAAGCTTGAATTGTATCATCATCCATGCTTAAATTGGAGTTCTGTAATTTTGAACAGTTTTCTTTCATCTTACCTGATGTGTGCAAGGCAAATTGCTCAAATTTTAGGCGTATTTTCTTTTTTAGAAAATGCATTAATGGCTCCTCTCAATAACCGACACTGCATTACATATGATAATACTGGTACTACACAAGTGATATCCGGCTCACAAGAGATGGAAATCTACAGCATGGTCATTGTGGTAACTTGACTTACCGGAGGAATGCAAAAGTGACGATTGTGAGAATAGCGCCCACCACCGACAGCGCGCAGCCAACTGGTGTCAAGACGTTCACGGCCACCATATGTCTCTGTGGTAACTGTTCACACAAAAAAACACAAATATTTTACAGAAGAGGAATATTAGCAAGCGCAATATCCTCCTCGATCTCAGAATGAAAATCAAACCACCACTATTACTGATATTATTTAAGATACATCCCCACAAGGAGGAATCTCGAATGTATTACATTCATTAGCTAGGAGCTTTTAACCCTTTACCTACCATGATGTGGATTATTTCATCACAATACACACAGAACACATTGAGCAGCATTCTACCTGGCCCACAAAGGGTTAAGTACTACCATTCAGCTGGTCAGAGATAAGAGAGTGGATGTGTGAAGTATCCATCAAAGGACAGCTCGACGTTTCGGGCAGGTTAACTTTTCGTCGTCAGCAAAGATAACTTCTTTACCACGAGAAGTCCGAGTAGTCGACCTGCTTTCACCTAAATATATTCTTTGCAAATAATAAGAATTTGATATGCAAAACATAAAATCGAATCTGCTAGAATATAACAATAATGCTAGAATATAACAGTAGCACTGTATGCAATGTTATGTACACCATGTCGTTATGTATCGGCGTGATATAATTTTATTACAGGTTCACATTTCGCCACTTATCTGCAAATTAAATTCGTTTTTTTACTTTATTGTAGTTTCGTATTTCGTATGTGTTCAGCTTAATACACATATTTTACTCGATCTACCTTTGCATTGTATGTTACTTTGATACCAGCAATAGTAATGCGCCATGCGGTGTAGAAACGTACACGATGTCAGGATGTAATGTATATTGGAATCAATCATTTGTTAAAACGTCATGTAGCTCTTTGATCCATGCCGAATATGGTATCCATATCTTGCCTTTAATGGAGATGGCTCGTGAATATTTCCCTGTTTCTCTCTTATAATCAATGAAATGTATACCTTTCCTATCACCTTTTATTGCACAGCTATACACGATTTGATATACTACCAGGAACAAGTCTTGAATCTGTATGATTTAGATTGATACATAACATACAATGTCAAACTATTAGAATTGGTGCATTGAGAATGATGTGTACAGATGTAATGATGCATATTCAGAGGTAAAGAAACCTTTTTTAAAAGAAATATATTGTGAAGCTCGGCATGTATCACCACTATTACCTTATTCACTTATTTATTTATTTATTTATTTGTTCGGGATAGGCAACCTCATTTTTAAAAAAATGCTTTACAGTTACGCCCTGTATATACAAAACAAAATCCTACCTAGAGCATATATGAAATCTCACAGTTATAGTTAAACGAACCTTTGCAGGAAAAGTTTACGTTTGAAACACCTCGTTTCGTAGCGACCGTAGGCTACAATTTACCTTCTTTTTTTATTTGTTTTGATTGATAACTACCATTCTATTCATTATGCCGAAATTGTAACATTTTGATCCTGAAATTTGCTCACAAGGCCCATGGCCATTTTTAAAGTTCTCATTCATTCCTAATATTATGGCTTATGCTAGCGCTTTCAAATAGATGTAGGTATGCATGCATGTATAGTATTTCTTCATGTCTAGTTTTGTATCTTTATAATGGAATGAATAAAACAAACTGAAAATTAATCGGGGCCCGATTGCTCGAATGCGTCAATGTTTAGTGAGCCAAATGATCATGTCTCTAACATTACAAGCGATAGGGACCTAAATCAAATGTTATATCTAATCTCACGAATTAGATAATCAAGCGGATTTAAAACATCACGACGGCTAATCGTTTTAGGAAGTGGGCATGGTGTGGTGGGGGATGCACGGGTACTCACTTACCTTCAAGACTAGAACTTCCAAGTTTTGGAGGTTCGTCCCAAACCTACTCGGAATCTAGTGATCAACATTTCAATTTCCTCCATTTTAATACTGTAGAGAAATTTCCTCGTCAATGCTTTCTTCGATTTTCCTTGGTTTGTGCAAAATTATATTTTCATCTCGTAAAGGGCTGCCCTATCTTTCTCATTACAATTGTTGTTTACGTCACAGCACATATGAAGGCTGCCCTTCTCTGACAAAAGGAAGCAAGTGGCAAATCACTCAAATCTCGGCTATTTGTATTTGTATTCTTAGATTGTTCCCTACATACAGGCAAAATCTGGACAAGAAATATTCATCTTGTTGTGAGATATTCAATCTAGCATGATGTGGTTTTTCACTGATGCTAATACAAGTGAAAGACACATTTTGCCCATTTACAAAAAAGGCTCTTTTGTTAGTTGCTTCCTTTTGTCAGAGTAGGGCGGAAGGAATTTCAATACACCTACCTCGTAATCGTTAATCTGCATCAAGACGGCAAAGTTGGTCAGGTGGTCACAAGTACAGCGAACCTGGCTTCCCACAGACAGCTCCGTCTCACAGCCTTCTTGAGACCAACCACTGAGAACAAAAAAAAAAAAATGAATGAATTTGAATCATCTTTGATTAAATCAGCCAAAAAAAACAACAACAACAACAGCAACAACATTAAAGTAACTGCAGGTGGAGATGCAGGTGAAAGTCCCTGCATTTTTCCTTTTTATTTTTGTTTCTTTGCTCATATTTAACAATTAATCTTATCACTACGAATAGTAACAGAAACACTAAGAACACTATAATTTATTGTTTCTCCGCCAAACGTTCAATTATTTGCATAAATGTTATAAACAACCTATACATGGATGTCATTAGAATGTGCACATACAATGATGTCATGGTAACCATTACGACCACAAGATTGTCAATGGGACCACATGCTGCTTTAAGTCACGTGATAAAGTACAAACGAAGATCATGCTGACATATTGAGTCACGTGATCAAGTACAACCATAGGTTAAACTGACATACCAAAGTTATGTGATCAAGTGAAAACGTAGGCCATTTTGATATACCAAATTCACGTGATCAAGTACAAATACAGGTCATATCATGCCATACTTGAGTTACATGATCAAGAACAAACGAACCTAGTTCACAATGACATAGTAATGTCACGTGTTGAAGTACAACCGTAGTTCATACCAATTTAGAGATTGAGAAAATGGTTCAATCGAGTTTGTGCGTGAATACTAACGATTAATCATTTTTCGATTTGTTTTTGTCAGCAATGCAAATGGGTATGCATGCAATTTTACACTAGAGAACACAATGAATTTCTCCTGTATTCTTGTCCTAATCAA
>OZ022597.1:15999773-16054773 GCA_963669155.1 Arbacia lixula
GAAATCCCTTGACATACTATTTCTGTCCAGCCGAGACATTAGGCGCATTACTTTTGTACTTGGCCGGTGAACGACAATGAACCATGGTCCCATAACATGGTAATAAAGATAGTTTTACATATTTCACGTTGATACGAGGTTGCTCGCACGTACAACTTTCATGCTTGAATTGCCGAGAGTAGACTTCGCAACGCATATTAAAAAGTCTAATAGCTATGTGTATGCGAAAATATAGCTCTGAGAACATAAATGATCATTTAATAAATCTTGATCTCGTATTATTTCAAAATTCCATGTCGGGCGATTCCGTGATTTATGGGGTAATAATTTTCCTGACGCGTAAACAAGAACTGATTTTGTGCCAAATAGTTACATTTCTGGTCAGTTAAAACAATATAACCCAAGCTTTATAGATAAACTGACAGTGGACGGGAGTATACAAACTATATACTATATTAATGTCTTCGACTTCGAAGTTGAATCCAAACGGAGTGATAAACAAATAAATGTCAACTTCAACAATTTGATTATGAATCATACTAGGACATCGTTCATAAATATCATATACTTTGTGCATGCTTTTATTTTTGAAATTGTTGTTTGCAGAATGTTTTACGGGCAGGACAGTCTATAAATATCATCAGGTGCCGCTCCGAACCCAGGGTTGGTGGCTTAGCACCTCCATCTTGTTCTATCTCCGGCTACCATGGTTACTGTTCACTCCACCAATCTGAATACGTACTTCATCATCCTAATCTCTAAATATAATTTCAGAATAAAAGCTTAACAACAAGGGGGAGATGAAGCATTCTTGTACTTTTTTGTTGTAAATCAACTTCTGATGATATTCCGTCCTTGCACGGAATTACTGCTTTCTGTTTCCAGTACAGGCTTGCAATTATACGTGCATTTTTTTCCATCCAGGCCAAGTGAGTACAGACAGTTTACCAATTATTCACTTGCTTAATCCTTTTAGCCTGTTTAGTTTAACGGATTTTTTTTATATAAATTAGTCAGCTCCCTTATATCAGATCGAAGAACTACATGCGAGGTTCCTACCGATGTGTGATTGAGTTTTTTTTTAAAAATATTTATATGATGTGTGATTTGAGTTTTGAGTTTGCGCATGACATTTTCCTATCGTGAAATATGAGAGTAATAACATACAATTGAAATACAGCTTGAAGAAACTACTTCGAGTTTCCCTGTGATACTCAGCTACCCTTTTAAATGCAAAAAAAAATAACTACGGTTATCTAAATATATACAAATAATAAAATCCGTCATTCAAGGTCACATACTAATAGTCTTATTACAAAGCCGTTTATCATTGTGTTTTTGTCGGTGGTTTGAGGGTCAGCAGGTATTACATTAGATTCTTCGTTTAATTCATTAAATTCTTCATTCAAATGTGAAGGTCAATATAAACACACAGAAGACATTTATCAGCTCATATATCATGAGAAAAGTTCTTCAAACATTTTTTTTCTTGCTGAAGTGCGTATCTAATCACATTTATATTCTAGATCAGAAAAATAATAAACCATCAGTCGGGGTAAACAACAAATCATTATGATACATTCATGCAAGGTCAGTAGGTGTTATATTATTCTTCATCAAGGATGTGCAGGTCAATATAAACGTACATAAATCACTTTCCAGTTCATTTATCATGAGGAAAGTTCTTCAAACATTTTTTCTCAATGAAGTGTATATCAACTCACCTTTATATTCTAGATTAACGACATGAATAGACCATCAGTAGGAGTAAGATCAACATAAACGCACGTAAACACTTATCAGTTCATGTATCATGACGACAGTTTTTTTCATACATTTTTGTTTTCGATGAAGTATTTATCAAAACACCTTTATATTCCAGATCAACTAAAGGGATCATCAGTAGGCATGGTAGGGGTAAGTAGCAAGTCATTAATCAACATTCATTTCAGATATTAATGATGACTTTCAGACAAATGAAGTGTGTTGTCAAGTTATTCAACGTTGTTTCAAGGGAAGAAGTAAAAGCATTCATTACCATGTCTGTGCTAATCA
This sequence comes from Arbacia lixula, assembly GCA_963669155.1. NCBI lineage: Eukaryota > Metazoa > Echinodermata > Echinoidea > Arbacioida > Arbaciidae > Arbacia > Arbacia lixula. The sequence goes on from OZ022597.1 coordinate 16,001,829, forward strand.
TGAACGTCATTTCCACTGGTGGTGATAGTTTCCTGCTCGAAGCGACTGGTGGGAAGAGGCTAATGCTCAGAATTTCACTTGCCACTATTGTTTCAGAGTCGGCCTCATTCGTGTTCCTGCAAACGAGAAGGAGAATGAAGGAACGACGATGGCATTCAAAAGCTAATATACGTTTTCGCTCAGTATGAAGTATTGAAGCACGTCTTTTAAATACACGTTGGAAATAACAACTCAAAGCTTGTCTGAGGTTCGTACTAGTAGCAACAACAAATGTATTTAGAGTGCATTCCACTAATTGAATCTGAATCCCTATAAAGGTGAATGCCATCCCGTGTTGCTATGCATTTAGGAAGAACGTTGTGAACAGTTACAAAGACGGCTTATAGAGTACCGAAGTGGTGTCGTTATATCCATTGGTATGCAGGTTGCTGGTTCTTAACAACATCGCTGAAGTGAGACTTCCACTGGTCCGACATTGTCTAGCGGGCTAGTGTCGGGCACTCCCAAAGAGAGTCCCCGACCCCGAGATCACCGATGTTTGCTCTACTCATGTAGTTTGGAACCAGTTATCTTGACAATATATATGGTCATATGACGTCACATTTCGGTACTCTATAAACATAACAAACCTTCTCTCCCACTGAAAAAAGATTAAAAAGACAAAAGACAAAACAAAAACATCAAGCCTGAAATTGTTATAAATATCAGTAAGTAAAGTGTGTAGATAAGTATGTCTTTGAGTATGTGTATGCGTGCGTGTGTTTGTGTAAAATAACACTGTGAACAAGGTCTTTTATTACGCGGACAAAATGTAAATGGGACCCTTTGAAATGTTGTCCGCGTAACAAAAGATCATGTTCATAGTGTAAGTGGAGGGTGTGGTAGGGGTGAATATCTTTGAATATGATACATCTATATCGCACTAGTTTAACCTAACCGAAGTCACCCCCATAACCATGTTACTTGTCAAACTGCTGTTCTAATAGATATGTGTGTATGATGCAAACCTGCGACAGTGGTTCATAAGATATTAAAAGCAATATTGGGAATACAAATTTTTATCTAGTCCTACCCCGTTTCGTTCTGCGCTGTACTGCATTCGTCGATGGCACTACCCAGTGATCGGTAAAGTATCGATATTACCGCCTGCACTTGTAGATCGCTGAGTAGTATCGTATCCAGCACTGCTCTGGTTTTTACGTGTGTGGCGTTTTCTTTGCTGGGTATCGATACAGCTGTAGCGGTGAAATTCACTTGTTGGATATCGACAACTGCAGAAAAGGAGGATGGAGCGAGGAAATCACGACAAAAAGCAGGGTTAAAATATGGGAGGGGAATAGAATGCGACGAGAGAGAACAAGGAGGGAAGGAAGAGGGAAAGAGCGAAAAGTTAAAGGGCATATACTGTACTGGGAAGGCAAAAAAGCCTTCAAAATGTAATTGTTAGCAGTCTTCTTGCCAATGGTCTTAAATTGATGTATTGTCTATTGTAGAAGCTTGCTGAAAGTTATTTGCCCTCAAATGATCTTCATTTGGAGTAATGAATGATTAAATCACAAATCCTCAAAATGTTCGGCCCGAACATTTTGAGGATTTAATCATTAATCATTAATTACTCCATATGTGGATCATTTGAGGGCAAATAACTTTCAGCAAGCATCTAAAATAGAAAATACATAATTTTAAGACCATTGGCAAGAAGACTGCTAACAATTATATTTTGAAGGGTTTTTTTGCCTTCCCAGTACAGTATATGCCCTTTAAGGGTAGATGACAAAAGGTCAACACGGATAACGATGAGAAACCCTGTGATCTATCGTCCTTTATTTCGTTCAGTTTCTCTTTCCTTCTTGTTTTTTTCTCTCTCTGTCTGCTCTCACCATAATTAGCATTAATTAAGGTATATATCCTGTAATTTTTGGTACAATTTGATACAAGGATGCTCACTTGTAGCTTGGTGATCGGCCTTGATTCTACTATGATGAGAGGATAAGTGATCAACGATTTTACAGAAACGTGGCGCCGAAGCATCCGAACTAGTTAGCACTTAACGAGAACACGGAAGTGCACTAACACGGCCAAGCCTGTCTTTTTATGACAGGGGAATAATTGGTCAAAAGAGTCATATATTATGATTGACTACGCTGATGTACATTAGCTGGTAGCCATAATGCTAAGCGTGTTGTTCAGCGGATAGAAAGCTTGTATCATTTATAGCAATGGACACGCATACTACAAATTAAGACCGGCATGGTGAAGATATATTTTGAAGTCAGACCGGTTACCATGGTTATAGGACAAACGAGCGTACACAGAAGTGCGTGTACAGGCACAATCGTCAGGCTGGAAAATGGTGGCATTAAAACGATCCTAGAACAATCCACACCACACCATGACAAATGATGACTAAGCCCTACCCGTAAAGCGCTTTTACCATTAAATTGAAATGAACAATGGCGCTATAGAAATCGATATATGTATCATTATTAATATTATTATTATAATGTTGATGATAATGATGATGATGATGATGATGATAATGATGATGATGATGCTGCTGCTGATGATGATGATTATTATCATTACTATTATTACTATTATTATTATTACTATTATTATTTTCATTATTATTATTATTCCCGAACTCAGCTCGCATATATCCCGATCATAACAAGTAACGTTTGCTCTACTCCATGTAAAGCCGGCTCAGCCCAACCCAGCTCTTATCTAGTCCACCAGAGTAGACCCAGTTTATCTCAACCAGACTCAATCCCACCCATCACTTATTGAGTCTATACCAGAGTAGGCCCAGTTCATCTCAATCAAACTAAGCCCCACTCAACACTTTTGAGTCTACCAGAGTAGACCCAGTTTATCTCAACCAGACCCAATCCCACCCATCACTTATTGAGTCTATACCAGAGTAGGCCCAGTTCATCTCAATCAAACTAAGCCCCACTCAACACTTATGAGTCTACCAGAGTAGACCCAGTTTACCTCAACCAGACTCAATCCCACCCATCACTTATTGAATCTATACCAGAGTACACCCAGTTCATCTCAATCAAACTCAGTCCCGCCTAGGACTTATTGAGTCGACCAGACTCAGTTCACTTCAACCATGGACCCTACCAACCAAGCTCAGCTTACCGAGCTGTCCTAGGTCTGCGTAGAATGAGCTCTCTCCTCTATCTAACATGTCTGCCGTGAATGACTGGGTAACCTGCTCGATGTCCCACGCCACGTCCGCCGGCCCATTCGACTCCTGGATACAAGTACATCAATGGATAACGTACACATATATTATTAGTAGAAGTAGAAGTCAAATTAGTAGTAGCACTAGTAGTAGTAGTAGTAGTGGTAGTAGTAGTAGTAGTAGTAGTAGTAGTAGTAGTAGTAGTAGTAGTAGTACCACTACTTCTACTACAATGTGTGATATTTCACTCGACATTTAGGATGGATAACCTAATATTTATCCAAATAAATCAAATTTCATAATGCACTCCGGTTTGTGGATTGGTTAAAAGTGTATCACACGACCACATCCTGGAAGAGAGCGAAGAAATATCAGAGGGGGGGGGGGGGGGGGGGGGGGGCAAGACTATTTCGTGACGTTATAGGAACAATAAATTCTATTTCGTGATGTCACTGGAGGAAAAGTCGCAATTTTCAGTGTGTCTCGATATTGGTTCATCCCTTTCATCCGATACAGCGGAAAGCCATGTGGCGCACCCGGGCAAGTCCCGCGGTGTTGCAGCCGAGGCGCAACTTGAATATATGCTTGTGTGCTCAAGCCGTATGAGATTAAAAACAAATCAACGGCTCCTCCGTCATGGTCGTATTTATTGCTAACGTTGATGACGTTAGAACATGGGCACGACCACAGGGTCCATCGTAAGACGTACATGTACATGTGTCTTAATTAATCAATGAACAAATAATATATTACTCACTGTTAATGAAGGATGTAAAACAAATATTACACGATCTCATCCGGGATCTTTGTGGAAACTTTTCGCCCCCTCGTTGAACTGGAGGGCGGAGGGTCGAAAATAGTACCCAACGTTCTACCATGTCTACAGATTATCTCGGGAGCTAATAGATTCCACAAGATCCCTCATGATTATGAACTAGTCATGATATTTGTTTCATGTGCTACTCACTGTGGTGTTCCCGCACGGGTCCTCTTCCTCCAAAGCTGCATACAACTCCTCAATTTGGTTTATCTCCTGTGATTAAAATCAACCAATATCAAAGACAAATTATTGTTAATCTATACCTAATTATATCGTCAAGCACACTGGTTAGTGTAATTCCCCTATCACTGCCTATAGAGTGTCGCCTTCAATATTTGGTATGATGTCTATGTTCCACTGTGAGTTACACGCACGGCAGCAAAAATGTTTCGGTATACAAAGCTTATGTGAGCTAATGATGTATAAAGTGGGCCTGTCTATTATACATTTTCCTTGACAGTGAGCTTAAAAAGGGGGTTAAAACATTGTATCAATAGTCATGATAGTTGTGTTGGATTTGGATTATGGGTTTCTGTTATTTAGAATCGGATTAAACATTTAACGGTAGTGATTTTGACCCATAGACTCCAGATGGGACGTACTTACATTAGTTTTGGCTTGTTTCCAACTACATGTATATACGAACACTGATTAGTACACACACGTAGACCATGTAGACGCTCTCAATTATATATCGTATAATGCATCTCGCCCTTTTCGCACTAAAATGTTGCCCATGACAACAAACACATTTAGAATGATCAGGAAAAAGTCACTCAATGAGAAGTGCTGCCCACAGCGTGACGGGGGTTCATCTCGACAATTGAGTGTGATATGTAAAAACTACAATATAGTTTTAAAGAATGGTAAAAGGGAAGGCATGTTGCATGTCACCCATGTGCAGGGAATATAACGAATGTAAGAACGATATGCGTGGAATGTGTCCCCATAAGCGAATATAACACGCTCAGCGTGCGGCATACTCGGAGGAAATAAACACGATACAGACGGGACATTCCATAATTTTGTCATCATTATCACCAATGAAATCTAATGAAATATCATCATGAATAGATGTTACTACTTATATCATCAATATAACTATTGATATCGTTATATAGTTAGGTTTATATGTACACTGAGTATGTGTTATTGTATAACAGGATAGTTCACCTAACCTTTACTTTTTGCGGCTAAGGTGTATTACCATGATGACGAAAACATTGATGCATGTAAATATCAACACGATTAACAGGATGATGCTGGTATTGTATGCAAGCTTAGCCTAGTACATAGATAGCTTCGTGGCCATCGTTTTCTGTTTACAATGTGATATTTATGTCTGAGTGTGAACATTTTTGAGCGTCCCATCAGGATAGTTTAGTTTGACCTTTAACCCAAAGCTTCAGTCTGAAACTATGGTTGGTATTTAGGTTATATCACCGTACGGTTATGACTCCCTACGCAGTGGTTTTCGCTGCATTTAAAGAAAGTTTTAACTGTAACTTTAACTCGACATGAAAGATTTAGATTTCTACCGCAATTCATCTTTCTCTCAGGAGTTGTAATCATGGTAATAAAGCCCGTATTGTGGTCTGGGTACTAAGTCTACGTTTCCTTATCCATGTGTTAAGCCATGTATCAAGCATGCGATCCACACGGTACGAATATGTAACATGTGTAAGGTGAATTGTGCCATACTCTTTTCTCTTGAAAAACAACTTGTTAAATGATATTTTTTTAAGTGTTACAAGGGATCATTTGATTTGCCAATTCATGAAAGATAAGAAAGATAAAATCAACGAAAGGAAAAAAATGGGATGTTTTCATGTTTATTTTTCAACACTCATCGCATATCACATGTGACACGCCATGAAGCAACCTCTATACCTACACTTAACTATATTATGTTCACATGGCGTATTGGAACTTTTACAGCGAACCACGTTTATCTAGGAATATACCATTTTACAATCAATTATTTATCTTATTTCAATAAGACGTGGGTATATTGGTTTCTGGAGAAGATGGCGCAAGGTGGGAAGAGGGATGGGGGAGGGGGGGGGGGCAAGAAAGTAAATCAATCTTACTTCTGCTGTTTCAGTAGCTGTGTGCATGGTCTGTGTGGTAACTGTGTGGTAAAAGAAAAAACAAGCAAACAAACAAATATAATGAAAACATTGTTTTATAAGAATAAATATAAAGGGGAACGAAAGCAGAAAAGGAGGAACTTAAGGATGGAGGGGGGGGGGGGTGGACCGACCTGCGACAAAATGGTGGAAGGATTTGGGGAGGGGAGGGGTGGTGCAGAAAATAAGAAAAAAGGTTGAAACGAAGATGATGACGAAGGAGGAGGAAAAGACGAAATAATAAGATTATTATTTTGATGAATTGAGTAATCTGATACAAAAAAGTGGAGGGGGAACCATAAATTCTAAGAAGGCTAACATATTCTTTACAACACATTTCGCTCTCTTCCTCACCCCCCTCCCCCCCCCCCCTCTCTCTCTCTCTCTCTCTCTCTCTCTCTTTCTCTCTCTCTCTCTTTCTCTCTCTATTTGCGTGTTTCTCTCTCAGTTTCCTCAGTTTGGACCATCACTCTCGCTCCTCCCATTACTCAGACATACGTGTACCAAAACACATCATTCGCACAGGTGATATATATCTACCTGGAATGTAATATCTGCAAACAACCGAGCACAATTATCTTCTCCATTAAAATAATCGTCGGGTAGGCCTTTTCTCTTGATGCCCCGGTGCCTTTGTCAAGGTTAACAACCATCAGAGATTTATCTCTCTTTATTGCACTAATCGAAATCAGATATCATCACCATTAGGCAGGAATTACATGCTGTGAAAACGACCCCTCTTGAGTCGCGTCCTGCGCCGTGGATGATTTAAGGGCACGCTTACACCTTGTCAGTAATGCCTAATGAAAAATTATCGATTCTGTTGTTATTTCATTCACAAATTATGTGTTAAAAAGATTTGCTAAATTTCACATCATGATATAATGTTATTTGCTTTGCAGGGGACTTGTACATTGATACCTTGTTGTCATGAGCCGACATCGACAATTCACATAAATTTCGACTATCCAGGCCTACGTTCGTAAATACATGTGCAATACATTATTTTGCAAAATGTCATCTTACCTTTCATTCGATAGACCAAACGACTGGTGCATTATTTGGGGTCATAAGTCAAGCAATTAAAGTAAAACATTGAATTTAATGCTTTGTTATTGTTAAGCTTTTTAAACAAGCATTGCGCTACAATCATGCGATTAGGAGAAAACTGATACAGGATTACAGAGATAAACAAAAACGGGTAAAACAGTTCATGACGTCATACATGAAAAAAAAATTTCATCGATTCATATGGCAATATGATGACGTCACATTTTAAACAAGGTGAGATATTATATTACATTCAAATTTCATACCCTTTCAGAATATGAAAAAAATGGGGGCCACTAGCCATTCTGAGGAGCTTTGGCCGATTGAAGATGTCATGTTTTCTGCAATATTTGCACACAAAAACGTATTGACACACGCGCAGACTTTCAACTTTGACGCACCCGCAAGACCTTGTTATTGTATGAACACGGCTCACAATGATATTATATGATGTATGTGTCAGAAACAGAAGTTCAGTAAAAAAAAAAAAAAAAAAAAAAACACGGAATTCTGACCTTGCGTTTTCGTTACGCACTGAAAAACGTGCGGACGCGTGGACATTTTTGAAACGCTTGAAATGGCCTGAAACATACATGACATATGCAAAACAATTTCCAGTTGATTTAGAGTATTTTAAAATTTTGCACGTGCGACAATGTACTATTAAACATACAATTACACGCGCGTTTTTCTCCATTGAAATTAATTGTCTTGGCATTAACTTTATCCATGTCAAATTTCATTACCTATAGATGATTAGATCTAGAGGAATATGAAGTAATATATTTTAAGCAAATTGTTTGTAGATGACGTCAAGGTCATGCCATGACCTTGAACAATGTTGCACTGACAAGTTCACATATTCTCAGTTAAATGCACAGAATCGTATCATTATAAGATGTACTACTACTGTTCAATGCATGAAGTGGTTCTGAAATCTTCTGCGCATAGAAAATATATATTCCTCTACATGCATCAAAAATTTGTCTTGCATATTTGGCGGCGGACCTCCCTCAATCAAAGAACCAAACGCGTCAAATATACTATTGTGCTATTAACGCACGCGACTGGTGTAGGAATAAATCACTCCTCGTGCTGACTCCGGTTCTAACACCTTCCTGGTATATCTAAGTATGATGTATCAACATTAAACCTGTATGAAATATTCATGTTTGATGAATGTTTTTGAAGTATGTGTCACACTTATGACGATATATGAGTAGATACCGAATGACATGAATAAGGTTTATCCGTTTATACTGATCGGCCATGTTGACACTCATATGTGCTGCTGTTTTCTTAGCTTTACAATCGGAATTCGATACGTCCAATCAAGAAAGGGACATAATAATTCATTTTCGCAATGTACCCACAACTTTCCCTATAACTGTCTAGTGATGCACTGCTACATTCACCTGTTTTTCCTGATTCATTTTCAATGGATGGAACGCATTGTGAATCTATTAGGTGTTGCTACTCGACAAAACCTTAGACAAGCTTTGGGGTTACCATTAATAACGTATTATAGAATGGGTATCAGAATCTCTGCAATCTGATTGGTTAATTACCCGTAATTGCCGTGTAATTTTTTTTTACTGGCAGCACGCGATATCAACACGATATCAACACGATATTGCGATACCGAGAATTAACATGATCGATACCAATGTTGCTTACGCTAATGGCGGCACCCACGAATCACGAGAACCTCCGATAAAGTGACATGAAGAATTGAAACAAATTTTGGACGATTCAGATGCTTTCAGTAAGTACAAATTTAACTCGAAGAATAGAATACTAATTTTGTACATTTAAACGCTTTGCAGAGGTGAAACACGTACATTTGGAAGATATTTCGGACGGAGAAGAGGACAAACTCATGACTGAATTCTACGCTGTCGCAGCACTGTTGCTGCGGTGATTTGCCCACTAGATAACGTGCATTGCGAATACGTTCATTTGTGCACTCAATGCCACCCTGGACATTCGCAGTAAATCTGTCTTTTCCGATATGACTACGTCATTTAAATGATTGTTATCAAATAAAAGCATGATGAACTTGGTAGTTCTATACATGCAGACTCTATTTCTCAACCTGACATGGTCTATGGAGAAAATCATCTCATATTTTAGCTGTGTTATTTGGTCACTTCTCTATGTGAAAAGTCAATAATTTTTAGTCTTGGCAGATTTTGATGATTCCAATCATTGATGATCATTGATGATGAAGATGGATCTCTGCAATCTGATTGGTCAATAACCATGCATCCGGTAATTACCGGATGCATGATTTTGTCATAACCATGCATCCGGTAATTACCGGACGCATGATTTTTCCATGCATCCGGTAAATGAGGTTGACAGAGATTTTTCCCTTTTTTATTAGATTTTGGGGCCCATTCTATAAAACAGATGATGCACAGGTTTATTTCGTGGGTCAGTAGGAATTGTGTACACGCGGTAGCTCTGAATTTTGCCCGAAACCCACTCGGCTTCGCCTCGTGGGTTCAGGCAATTCAAAGCTACCTTGTGTACACAATTCCTACTGACCCACTCAAACCTGTGCATCATTTGTATATTGTTTAAACCACGTGCATAAAATATGCACAAAATAATGACAAAAATGGTGTATGTATCAGACACAGAGTTTGGCCAGCAGTATTGAACAACAACATGGTGCATATCTTTGTGTTATCTGCTTGCCCAGCAAAGCACCAAGCACCATGTTCTTACCTTTTCAAACCGAGTTGGCCAAACAGAACAAAACAATGACCACTGTGCATTACACGTGTCAACTCATAACTTCCTTTCTGCCAGAAACATCATGAATTATTAATGACACGCTAATGCCAGTTGCGAGTGGATGAACAGGTGTAATACACAATGGTCACCGTTGTTTCTGAATTGATTATCTGATACACAAGACAATTTACGTCCAAATTTTTTTCAAAAGTGAAAGTCTTATTATTACAAGAACAAATTATTGATGAAATATCAAGAAACCTGCGTCGAGAAAATGTGACATCATTTGACTTTACACTGTGTCAATTTCAGGTTCGTGCGAGCTGTAACTTATTTCTTATTGTTTTTTACAAGTGTCAAAAAAATCTTTTCTAACACCTAGTACTACTGCACAAGCACTTTGATTAATACTTGAAGTAGTTCTGAAATTTTCTGCGCACACACAATGTACATTCCTCAAACTGCATCCCTATTTTGTCCCGCCTGTGTGACGGCAGATGTCCCCGGTTCAAAGTGACAAATCGTAACATATTCCACTGTGGTTTGAATGAACATGACGGCTGTAGGAATGAATTACACTCCTGCGTACCCCAGCTCTTATACCCCCCTGGTTGAAGGTAGTGATGATTTTGAAACAGATAATTAAAACTATGAGTAATCACGCTGCGCAAATACCGCAATGTTGTCCTCAACGTCCTATATTGTGTCATAGCTGCATGGGTTTACACAATAGAAATCATTGTCATTTTTCATTTTAATGTTGGTATCATTAGTAACCTATGATTTTATGTGCTGAAAAGTTTTGCTAGATATAGGACGAAACCTGTTAACCACGGTATGAATTCCATTTTTTTTTCTCTTTATCATTTCATGAATCAAAATTTATGCTGGAAAATATTCCATATAATGGTATTAATGCAAGTACAAATCAGAATACTTTCGTATTTCTTTCTCCCAGAGGCACCGTGTGTGGCCGTAGTTCTACACCCACACACGGTGCCTCTTGGAGGCTGCTGTTATTTGTGCATTCCGCATGGTATTTCAAGTCACGCCTTTCACTTAGTGGACAATTCTCGTTATGTATGCAAATCTTATTCATGTAGATCAAACAATGCGTTACTATGTAACCCATACGTTGCATAACACATGTTTCAATGAGTATAATAAATAGAAGTGGAGAAACACAAAGTTTGAAAAAATGAGGAGACAAAGTAAAATTTAAAGGAACAAGAGCATGGTTACAAGACTATTACAATCATGAGTAGAGAGAAATAGAGAGAGCGAGAGGGGGGGGGGTTGACGGGGAGCCAGAGAGAGAGGAGGGAGAAAACATAACATGTCAATACGGACTAAATCATCCATCAAAAAAGTGTGGAGTTTCTGTGAGAATTTTTAAGAGCATCGTCAATAAATATATACACAAGTCTAGCCAGGCTTTGAGTTGTTAATTCCTTTACTCTACACATGGAACCAACTCTACACATGTAGAGACTAACGCTCCGTCTCAATCACTTCACCTCGTCTTTCCCTGTCTTTCTTGGTTTACGTCACTCTTTCTTTAAGCGACGACTCAACGATTTAAGTTCACTTGCCGTTTTAAAACTTCGAGGTTTCACTCATGGTTTTGGTCAAAAACTTAATTAGCCCGAATGGTTTTATAGGGCCCCAAGTGAAGCGGTACGTACTCACCCATTGGTGGCAAGCAGGTGGGATAGTCGGGAGGCACGGACACCCCAGCGTGCATGGCGTACGCATTCTGGTCTTTCAGTATCTTCCACGAGTACAGGATCACATGAAAGAACGCGTCCTCTGATACATGCGACACGCAATGCAGACCTGGATCCAGTTCAACGGAGAGGGCGCAATAGTTCGTACCATTGAAGATTGATATCACCCGTTCTTGGGGGATCTCCAAACCGTTGATAAGGAGTCCCTCTGTGAAGGAACAATCGATGAGGACGTTGATGATGTTCTCGTTCGTGTCTGCAGAGAATATGTCGACGAGAACGTTTTGTTGATTCTGGATCAGCGGCGGAATAACAACCATGCTGGGATCACTGCGGATACCAACGGGGGCTCCAATCATGTATTGCATGATGAAGATTGGATTGGTGGAGTTGATCTCAATTACCTCGTTGATTACCTCCTCGATCGATGGTGGGTCTGGGAAATCTTTCACACCGTTGACTTCCATGGGAGGGAAGATCCGATCAAGACCAGAGATACGGACAGTAGCACTTTGACCGGGGGCAGATATCAGTCTGAGCATGTAGTTGGACTCGTTGAGTTTGGCGAAAGGCGCCACAGCGTAATGGGTGCCCCAGCCCTGTACCGGAGGCATCTGCTCCATGATGTACCCCCTCCTGGCATTTCTACCTTCGTAGATTTTAACTCTGTTGCCACCTGCAACTACGGACACGGGTTTCGAGGATACAATCGACGTCCCTGTGAAATCCATGTTTGATCCCTGGCAGAAGATCGACTCGTGCTTAGCTATGCCACTAATAGTAACCATGACGTTCGGGCGCGGGATGATGGCGTCACAATTGACAGTCCCTGAATTCGATTGGTTAATGCTGATGGTGTTTAAATCGGCGAGTGACGTAATCGTGAACTGCGTATTCCTGTTCTCATGGCTGGCAATGACGTGTACGGTCCCTGCGTAACTCTCAGGGATAGCTTGGAACACGGCGGATGGCCGGACGAACCTGATGAACGCTATGACTCCAATCGGAGCGCTCGCGTTGATGACAACGGTGGCGTTCGGTCTATCGTACAGCTCGCTATTGTGCAAATTAAGCTCAACATGTTGGATCGTCCCGGGCTGTAGGAGCACGACCGTGCTAAAGTTAACCGATCCCACGGTGATGTGAACAATCGTGTCCACATTCTCCGCGCACATGATGTCGATCGCACATGGTGCGTGTGTTGATGTTGCAGTGTGAGCAAGGAAACTGAACGCGAACTTAGTCCCGCTGTAGCTGAAAGTACTTGATACCTCTCGGGCTCGACTCAAGACCGCGACCTGTCAAGTAATAAAGAACAAACCGTTGTTATCATAGAAATTAAGTTTGCGAAGTAATATTGCGTGTTCTTGAAGGTATCTAGAGGCGCATAGCTGCGCTGTACATCTATTTGATCAAAATAGGTACGTTAATGTTTATTTTTTTTTTTTTATCCATTTATGTTGTTCTAGAGATATTGTATTGTAAGTAAGTGCATGCGATTGAGCGTTGGTGTTAGTAGGGAGGTGGAAGAGCTTAAATCAGTACGAAGAATAATTTATTCCTACACAAGTCGCGTTCAATAAAAGCACAATAGAATATTTTACGCGTTTGGCACTTTGATCCAGTGACGACCGCCGCCAAACAGGCAAGACAATTTGAAGTGCATTTTTAAGAATATTGTGTATACGCAGAAGATTTCAGACACTTAATAATGTACTAAAAGGCACGTGTCGTAGTCGCACGTCTCATTGATAATACGATTCTCTGATTTTAAAATATATTTTTGTTTCGTTTTTTGTGATAAATGTGGAATATTGTAAAAAAAAATTGTGTCAAAGAAAAGCCTCCATATTGCCCACTGGTCAATGATATTTACTTACAAAAATATTGTAAATCGTTTATTAAGTGTTTCACCTTTAACACGTTTAAACGAAAACAAACTCAATTTCGTGTCCGGATGTGTCCGAAAAAGTTACGGACCAAATCCTTTTTACAATTCCATCAAAATTCCCCTTCGCTCACTCCCAATCAGCTATGATCTTTCAGCGAAAGCTGAACGGTTGACATTTATCTCAAAATAGATGTTATTTTTTGTTATTCAGAGGAATGCATTGCCTAATTAGAAGGAAAAAAAATCTATGAGGCGGCGGTCATGATAGAACAAAGGGAGTCTATCCGAGCAAAGTCCATTCACAGTAAGTTTTTGTGTAAGGAAACCTGGAAGAAAGTTTATAATTTCGTATTCAAGAAAATTCAAGGTTAAAGCGTAATTGAATGAGACAAATAACGAAATTTGAATGAAATCAACCGTTCCAGCTCTTTATTTCTAAACAGCATTATCCAGATCCACAGATTAACAGATCAACATTAACAGATTTTATCCGTGTGTGCGGATACCATTCTGTAGGAACATGAGCGTTCATGCATCGCCGCATCTGATCATCATCCACACACAGTCCGCGTGCAAAACAGACGAGCACAACATTTTGCGATGTTTCAGTTTTGGCCTTGCTGCATATCCAAACGCTCTGCGCATTCTAAGATTACGTAAGTATTCCAAACGTGACACCATTGTGAAGATAAATAGTCCAGCTACATAATGAAACCACATACACGTACGATGATGAAGCAACGGAAGATAGATTTGTATTCAAACCTGACTTGCATTTGAGGGGGTTATATCAATATCAATATCCCTACGTGTGTAATACATATGTTTGTCTGAATTCATATCCAAGAGCTACATGTATATCCAAGAGCTACACACAAATGTGTGTGTGTTTCTGCAGCCCTGAGAATTGGCCGTGGTGTAGTCGAAAGTTGGAATAAATTATCTCGAACATCTACGTCTTCCTACTTCAACCTACCTAATATTTATACACATCTTTTTTTCTATATAAAAATATGTCGATGTATTTATAAACATGTCCGTCTATCTATGTTTATCATAATATATATTGGTTATTTATCTAGCTACACAGAGATGTATAAATTGTATCTCTCTCTATATATATATTATATTTGTTTAGGTATAACACCTTACATTACCAGGCCTCGAAAATCTACTGGCTTACTACACATCCTTATGCCGATGTTAATGATAGAGTTAGCCCACGTTTTAATAATAATCTCTTTTACTGACCACTTCCACATTTTGCAACCTTCATATCTCTTACCGTGTCTGATTAATCATGTTTATGATTACATACATAGCACAAGGGTACATTCGTGGAATAGCGATGTGAAACAAACTCTTAGTCTCGGATATGCCTCCACTTATAAAGGAAATGACGACACGCATTGAACACGGTACAGCTGTACAATCAATTTCCTGCTTCATCTAGCGTAATGGACTCTGATACACGATTAGGGTTCCTGTTTCTGTCAGCATTCTATTTTCAATTTTATGATGAGAATTATATCCGTGCTTCTTCAATCTGACATGGGAATGACACGTAATAACATTATTATATACCCCCGCACATCAATATGTAAAAACACAGTCGGTGATAATAACCGTACACGATCTTTACTTACATGACTTCATCCTATGAGAAAAACACTAGACAACTGACATTGAGTTGTAAGAATATGAGAGACTGAAATGTGACTAAATGTGACAGTTCGCATATGTTAACCAGTGAAGACTGCTTTAAAATTTTACGGAGAGAGGTCATTTTCAAATTCAGCCACTGTTCTGAGGAATAACTTGCCAGATTATCTCATAAGTTCATAAGTACTTTGAAATCATTTTATGTTTCGTTCTTTTTAAATTTAACAGCTAGGAACCGAGTACATGATTTTTCGTTCTCATGATTATTCTGTTCATTAAAGCACATAGAGATATGCATTTATTCCTATGTGTTATGTGCTATACAAATACGTTTGATTATCATCATTATCATTGTTATCACTATTATTATCATTAGCAGTAGTAGTAGTAGTAGTAGTAGTAGTAGTAGTAGAAGTAGTAGAAGTAGTGGTAGTAGTAGAAGTAGTAGCAGTAGTAGTAGTCGTAGTAGTAGTAGTAGTAGTAGTAATAGTAGTAGTAGTAGTAGTAGTAGTAGTAGCAGTAGTAGCAGTATCATTATTATTATTATTATTATTATTATTATTATTATTATTATCATTATTATAATTATCATCATCATTATCATTATTATCATCATTATTATTATCATTATTATAAATATTGCATAACTGGGGGCGGCATTGTTCTATCTGTAGATTGCCTGGATTTGTTGGAATGTTAGCATCCCAGCACTGTCTTGCGTATATGAGAGACAAGTTTTTGAAACACCATCTTCACTTCTAACAAGAAAAAAACAGATAGAATTGCACAGTGTGGTCGACGTGTGAGGTGATGCGATACGGACTCCCCATGGCTCGCTGCAGAAGGCTGTTAACCCTGAACGTACCACTTGTGGATCAGTTCCCCCTTAATACATGCTAATCCAATAGAGAATCAGCGTGTCTGCTACACGAAGGGTTAAAGGGATAGTTAATATACTGTCTGACACTCTCGGCCCCATGCCGGTTCTCGTCTCTCTTAAAGGGCATATACTGTATTGGGAAGGCAAAAAAGCCTTCAAAATGTATTTGTTAGCAATCTTCTTGCTAATGGTCTTAAAATCATGTATTGTCTATTTTAGAAGCTTGCTGAAAGTGTTTTGCCCTTTAATGATCTACATTTGGAGAAATGAGTGATTAAATCACAAATCCTCAAAATGTTCGGCCCGAACATTCTGAGGATTTAATCATTAATCATTAATTACTCCATATGCGGATCATTTGGGGGCAAATAACTTTCAGCAAGCTCCTAAAATAAACAATACATGATTTTAAGACCATTAGCAAGAAGATTGCTAACAAATACATTTTGAAGGCTTTTTTGCCTTCCCAATACAGTATATGCCCTTTAAGAGAGACGAGAACCGGCATGGGGCCGAGAGTGTCAGACAGTATATTAACTATCCCTTTAACCCTTTGTTTAGCAGACACGCTGATTCTCTATTGGATTAGCATGTATTAAGGGGGAACTGATCCACAAGTGGTACGTTCAGGGTTAACAGCCTTCTGCAGCGAGCCATGGGGAGTCCGTATCGTATCAACTCACACGTTGTCCACACTGTGGTAAATATCCTTTTGAGAAAATGGACATTTTCAAAACAAAATGTTCACAACATAATGGGAAACCACCTCGTACGTGACTTTACAAAATCAAGATATCAGATATCTTTCTTTTCCTTTGACCGATTTTCGTCAAACCTTCACTAGTATGTTTCTTTTTGTCTATCTCCTTTTACTGAAACCAAAATAATTTCAGGGTGAAGTATTCCTTTAAGAGAGAAGAGAACAGGCATGGGGACGAGGGTGTCCGACGGGATCAAAAACAAACTACATAATATTGAAGTAACAATTCACTTACCAAAATAATTCGCATGACATTTAGCAGTAATTTCCCCATGGTTATATGCTTTGAAGAAAACCCGAAGAAGTTAGGCTTTTGATGCAATTCCAACGATGGCCTTTACAATTCATCCCCGTTGCTAGATATAATGATTGTTGATGTTGTTATTGCACGAGGAATATATCACTGTGGCAACCATATCTAGGTGAATACCAGCTATTCAGATTAAAGAGATCAGTGTGGTATAAGCGGATCCGCGTCAGAAGTCAACAATAAAATCAAACAATCGTCAGGAGCCGAAACGTCCTTCAAGTTCTAAGTACAGTACTCTCCCATCCCTGTATGCTGGTAGTGTGAGTTCGTAGAGTTTGTTGCTTCATGAAATCGATCTGCACGCGTACGCAAACAAACTGTCATTTGATCGTTAATAGTCAAGTTCACTTTTGATTACATCGTGTGTATCATCACAACAAACCATCAACTATGGCGCCACACGCAGAATCAAACACACATTTACAAACTGACCGTTTTGTTTATGTTGAAGCAAAATGCGTCAAATGCGTCAAAGCGAGGAGACAGTTGCTTGTGGCAATTTACACATGTCTGGTGTAAATGTTGGATAAACCAGCAAGATGGTTTGGATGCATATCACAGTGATATCCGGAATACTAGTAGAAGAAACGGCTCAATCACAATATGAATACTGTAACACGTTTGCTTCCTCGAAATGGGGACTAGTTGTGTTTCTCGACGCCAGCAGTTTATGAACTGAACCGAAAGCAGATGGCCTCTTGCAGTATCAGTTTGATTACACCAACTTAGCCAAATCCATATATAGCATACCCAGCCCCCGCCCAACAAACATTCATTCAAACTTTCCGAAAACAATTAACAATCTTGTCAATGCCGACGGGCGTCACAAAAAGTCAACGCCACCGCAATTACTTTGTGCGACAAGCAAAACTGAAAGAGAAATATGTCCGCGTTTGTTGAGCGCAATATAGAAATATGTGAGGCCAGATGCTTGCTGTTCAGGAGTGCGTGTCCCGCGAGCTATGGTTAGAAAGACAGACGCTATAACACGCAGGGAAATATCAGACACGACCGCGTTGATGTTGTGTGTTTATTCTCCCTGCTCATCACTTAAATCCGTGATAATCTTCCACTTTGTAGAAAAATAATCCGCCTGGATTAAACTAGTCCAGTAGCGCTATCCGCCTCAAATCTCACTTTGAGCGGACGACCGATGGTGAGGTACTATCATTCACAACACGAATGGGACAGCACCGGACTCGAATGTCCGGGGAAATTAAAACTACCGGTAACTTTTGGAAGTGGTGCTGTTTTGACGCGTACGGCCACTTCTCCGACTACGTCATTGATTGTCTGCAGTCATTGGCTGTTTGTAGTGATCGCGACCTGGTGATTCGTGTACGGAGAAAATAGCTAGACGTGTCAGACAAGAGTTTCTTTCATGTATTTGGCAGCGCCAACTCAGTGTGACCTCTGGCAAGATACTACATGTAGTATCTCATCGTATGTCCCTCTCTAATATGTATCTTTCCCGCACTGTCTCTGTCTGTCTGTCTGTCTGTCTCTCTCTCTCTCTCTCTCTCTCTCTCTCTCTCTGTCATTGTCTGCCTCTGTCTCTCTCTGTCTGTCTCTCTGTCTCTGTCTGTCTGTCTCTGTCTGTCTGCCTGTCTCTCTCTGCCTGTCCCCCCCCCCTCTCTCTCTCTCTCTCTCTCTCTGTATCTCTTTCTCTCCCTCCCACTCTCTCTATCTCCCCCACTCTTTGTGTCTCTCTCTCGATCTCCCCTTCATTAATGTCATTAAATATAATGTAACCATTTTGCAGGTCAAAAAAAATGACAATTATGTTTGAGGGGGAACATTTATTCAGCGCCTTTTCAGGCAAGTTAAAGACACGATAGGCCTTTTGCAAGTGAAAACAAGTGATGTTTGTCAACAAGCAAAATACTCCCTTCCAAATGATAGAACTGGAAACTTACTTTAAGCGGAATGAATATGATTTCTAAGAGCTTTTGGACGGGTCGTCTAAAACATCCCGGTCCGTGTAGCATAGTGAATGGAGACCACTCTCCGCACCCCAGTACATGCGTTCAACGTGTCCGATGCATCGCGCACTGACAGGTACACCATGATTATGAATGTAGACTTGGTTGCCACCAAATGGACGTAGTTTTTTGTTTTTTTACTTTTTACCTGAAAAAGGTTCGTTAATCTATAGCTGTGAGGTTCCATACACGTGATTGTCAGGCCATACTACTGATTACTGTCGACTTTCATGACGTTGCAAACGGGCCACCCTGTCTTTAACGACGTGAAGTACATTAATCAGCGAGAGTAACGACCAGAGAGAGAGAAGAGCAATGCAGCGTTTCAAAACATTAACAGCGCGTTTTATGAGTGCTCGAAACTAGTATGAGTTCACGCCCGGCCACAAGGCGAGGGGACGAGGCGTGCCATCGGGGAGGTAGGGCCGAGCAGCCCGGGAGAGCTGGGGAGCAGGAAAGGGGCAGGAGGTGTCGAATCGAGAAGCTTTAGATATCAATTCACCGACATGCCATGGCTGGCTTGCAAGATTTATAATGACACCAGGGGATATTCACTCCTAATAATCACCAGTTCTTTGTTTTCTTTTTCTTGTTCTAACAAAATAAAATCAGACGATGAATATCCGATCAATCCACAACATTTGAAGGATACCAAAAAAATATTAAAAACAGATTAACATAATGTTTATGATGTGCTTATGAACAGAATATCATTTAGATATTTGTTTTCTTTGTAAAGACGAAAAAATTGACACTAAGATTGTTTGCTAAAAAGTGGTAATCGCTTCCACTAAAATTTATTTAATAACATAAACCACAAATGATACAAAATATTGCAGTGATGTTACTCCTACATTATTCTATTGGTGGCATCTGCATCAGTGATACCAATGCATTGTTTTATAGTAACTTGAGAAAGAGAAGATGGATACTTCTCAATAATAATGTAAATACTGTCAGGATTTTTTTTTCTTTTGCGAATCGAAAATGTTGCACGATGTGAAATACGACCTAGCTCGAAACTACTTAGCAAGTTCAAAACCTGAACCGACGCGTTTTCTTCGGGGTACTCTCAACCATCTACTACGTATTATTGAAGGTCAATTCCCCTCTTTGGATTTCATCATGAATCATGTGTATGGATTGATTAAGCATAATGCAACATTAGAGGGGGTTATATTCGTGACGAACTCGCATTCCACACAAGAAAAAGAGAAGGGTGATAAGTAAGGGGGGTGGAAAGGGTGTGGAAGGGGGAGGGGAAAATGAGAGCCGAATAAAGAGGGGCGAGAGAGAGACAGAGAGAGAGAGAGAGAGAGAGAGAGAGAGAGAGAGAGAGAGGAATATATATATCGGTCAGGAAAAGAAGAAGATGAGATGAAAGGAGTGAAAGGAAAGAAAGACAGACAGACAACGAGGGAACAAGAGAGAGAGAGAGATGGAAAGACATACGGACAAATGTCGATGGGCTAGAAGGAGGGGAGAGACAGAGGAGGTATGGAAAAGATGTGAAGGAGAATGAGAGAGAGAAAAAATAGTAAAGAGGGAGAGAGAGAGAATGGAATCTGAAGTAAATTAACGAATGTAAAGGGAAAAGAAATGAACAAAATCCTGCAGAATAATTTGAAAAGAAGTCTGGTCGACAAGTCTAGCAAACAACGTACTGGAAGAATCATCTAACAACATAAGGGAGTAAGTCTAGATTGCTGTCTTTAGAAAAAGAAAAAAAAACACTCCTCCCCGGCTAATGTTGCCGAGGCGTGCATGGTCAATTAAATGCAAAAGGCAGTATGTGTTGATCTTGCTCACCTACCGTGTCTACCTCCTCCAACCCACACCTCGAGCTACTCAATAATGCAGACACTGATTACTTAGTTACAATGGACAGTGGGGTTAGTGCCCTTTGGGACACAGACTCCATATGTCTGAATACTTATAAGATAATTACATTGTTTTGATATTAGTTTCTCTCTCTTCATCCCATTCTCTCTCTTCCGTTCGCTAGATGTCCCTCCCATGAGAGTCAGTCAGTCATTTTTTTTTTTTTAATCTATTTATGTCCAGTTTTATTTAAGCAGGGTAGCCTCTTCTTGTTCCAACTTTCTAGCTCCCCACCCCCCTTTCCCCCCGTCTTTCCCGTCTTTCTCTCTCTCTCTCTCTCTCTCTCTCTCTCTCTCTCAGCTTGAAACGGACGGACAGACGGACGGATATACAAACAATCAAATCCGTCTAAAACTCTCATAAAATCAACAACATCATACTGATAACCCAAAGTGTTAGCTGCATTATGCGGTGCAACATCATAACCTGTTATTTATCAATTATACTAACTTGAGATCAGCTAAATGCTATAGACACCGTTCAGACTGATACTGAGCTGAAGCCGTAGGCGCAATGAATACCAATGTGACGTGGGACGTGATTAAACCAGCTAGATCGTCCCGTGACCCGAGGGCTCTGTTCGCACTCAAAGGCCACCGAAGACGTCGCGATCCGATTAGTCGTGCGATTCTGCGACTGGCTGAATCGCATGACCCGGTCGTTGGATTTGTACAGGAAGGTGACGTCACATTTCCAGCTGCAGGCCCTTTGCGACTGCAGAATCGTGACAAAACCGTCCTGTGCACGGTGGCCTTAAACCTTCAACTTCCACGTATGTTTGAGGTTCCAGAATTTGGGGTCATGTCCATGTGTGTCCACGAGTTATAATATAGGTCACCAGGGCAGGAAATTTAATGTTTTTATTTACATTTGGTAGGTTGGAACGCTCTTCTGGAGGCTCCGGGGATGCCCTCTACTATGTCTACTAAGCATGTGGAGGGGCTGTTTCCACGAAAAAGGGCAAGTGTGACTTTGATGAAAGACAATAAATGGGAGAAGAGGATTGTCTTGCATCCAAACTAATGAATATCTTTAACCCATTCTCTGACAGACTCCATACTGCCCTATGGGAATAGTGTGTATCACCAATTAAAAATCCGTCAATGGTGCAAAGAGAGTTAATGGACTATGCGTGCTATTGAGAAGGTTTGCACGAGTAATTAAACAGAAATGCCTGCTTTCAATCTGGCACAGAAAGGAATATCACCTACTTAAGACATGGTCCTTTGTTGTACAGAAACAAATTCAAAGGGTCCCTTTTGAATTAACAAAAGATCACGTTCACAGTGGCTTTACGATTACAGGCTTTGTATCGAGTACACAAGGTCCGGTTGAGAAGGTAGTCAAATCATTGTCTGCATTTTCGCGTGAGGGGAGACGAGAACACTGGGCACATTCTAGGAGAGATAGGAGTCCCGTCATGCATATCAGAATGGTCAGCAGGAAGGCCGATTGCTATATTAATGTGCCGCTCTTTACTTTAATTTAAAAAATGACAAACGGTCTGGAGTACCTGTCATGCCTGATGGGAGAGAGACAGACATACATACATACATCAGCATGATCAGAAAACAGACAGACCATGCAGACGGACGGACAAACATATACAGAGACTTACAGGCAGACAGTTATTGTATGCGTAAAGACATGAAAGAGGGAAGAAGCGGGGTACAGAGGCGAGTAAACGTATGTGCGTATGTGAACATGTACGATGAAAGTGACAATGGGAAAGATGCTAGATTCAAAATAAGTGAAGGATTATTAGACCGACAGAGGGAGAGAAAGGGGGATAACGATATCTTCCATTTGTCTACATGACAAAATCTTTTCCAAAAGAGGGCAAGTGAGAAGTATCACTGTGAACATCACTGGACTGTTTAAGAAGGAGGGATAATGTGAAGATGATGATGTTTAAAATCATGTTGTCGATAGGTTAGTAGAGACTGAATTTTATTTTAGACTACCCGACAAATACCAATGTTGAATACAACAGTAAAAACCAAAGTCACGTTTCAATCCTGACACTTGGAAAGGTGTTCTGAAATGTATTGTTATATTTCACTGAAGTATTACAGAGCATAAACAAGTGTTCTCATATTCCAATCATAACTTTAAAGTTACTGGGTCATAAACGTTATTTTCGCGTTTACGATGAGACTTGGAATTAAATGTAGAATAACAAGATACATTCCTGAGGATATTTATCAGTAAATTGTCACCGAAATATCTCGACCTTTACACTATTCAATTATCAAAAGTGCAAGCGCATGTTACCGGCATAAAGTTGAAGCGGGTGATATTTCATCGTGACATCCTTCAGCCAAGAGAGGCAATGACATGAAGATCATTCCCCACTCTGCAGGATTCACCCTGACAGATGTCATTGTCTTACCATGGATCCTAACAAGATATGGGCTTCCCTACCACCACCCCGAGTTAGAATTACAAGGTGGGAAAGCGGCGTAACAAGGATACAACGGGTGGGGTGGGCGGGGCGGGGTGGAGAAGAGGGGCGGGGTTGTATGCACGCTGTCGTCATAGTCGTAATGGAGAGATAATGGAAGTATGGTCCACATAGATGATTGTTCTTCCTGGGCCATGTTGCATTATGTTTTCAATCATTGTAACTTACCATCAATGGTAACTACCATGGCAACATGTGTAATAATGAGAGCTCATTGGCTGTTGCCAAGGTCATTACCATTGACGGTAAGTTACAATAGTTGACACCTATGTGCAACATGGCACAGGTATCATCAATTATTATGTATGAAGCTCATACATCATTTTGTCCCACACTACCTTCATCTTTCACACAAGAGGCACGATCAAACGCCTTTGCTCACGTCTTGGACGTATATATGATACTATTCCCATCAGTTATATACACAGTCCCACAAGCGACAGCATGAAGCAGGTTATATCTGATACCATAGTAACCTGTTTTCTTCTTCTCTACGATTTTCCTTCACCGATCGATCTAGGAGCTGGATCCGCAATTGCAAAAAATGTTGTCATTTTTTCCATACAGTGATTTTAGTCATACTGTGCGGCTGCCAGGCGCCCACGCGACAGAGCGACTCTCTCTCTTCTCTCTCTCTCTCTCCTCTCCTCCCTCTCTCTCCTCTCTCTCTCTCTCTCTCCTCTCTCTCATCTCTCTCTCTCTCTCTTCTCTCCTCTCTCTCTCTCTCTCTCTCTCTCCCTCTCTCTCTCTCTCTCTCTCTCTCTCTCTCCTCTCTCTCTCTCTCTCCCTCTCTCTCTCTCACTCTCTCTCTATCTCTCTCTCTCTCTCTCTCTCTCTCTCTCTCCCTCTCTCTCTCTCCTCTCCTCTCTCTCTCTCTCTCTCCTCTCTCTCTCTCTCTCTCTCCTCTCTCTCTCTCCTCTCTCTCTCTCTCTCTCTCTCTCTCTCTCTCCTCTCTCTCTCTCTCCCCCTCTCTCTCTCTCTCTCTCTTCCTCTCTCTCTCTCTCTCTCCCTCTCTCTCTCCCTCTCTCTCTCTCTCTCTCACTCTCTCACTCTCTCTCTCTCTCTCTCTCTCTCTCTCTCTCTCTCTCTCTCTCTTTCTCTTTCTCTCTGCCGCAAGGCACTCACACTGCATCGTTATCCAAGCATGTGTATGTTCACAATGACACGGAGATGTTAACCCTAGATGCCTCTTCTTCACAATATTCAGGTATGGCTTATGATAACATTTAAAGCGATATATATCCAAGTCTTAATTTCACACAATGAGATACATAGTCAAAGAATGGATGTACACATGAACATGAGTTGATGATAAATGTATATAATCTACAGACAAAGTATTGCGTGAGAGGGGAGCAGCCTGGAAAGAATGACTATATAATGGACTGACCTAGATATCATATACATCGTTGAACATTCTGCGAAGTTAAACACATTACGACAACACAGAACAAGAGGCACTACGACAATAAACAATGCAATACACTACATAATCACAAGGAACTCATTAAAATTACGGCAGTTAGGATCAAATTATCCTAAATATATGTAATATCAACATAAAACATTTTTAGAGCTGTTTCCAATTATATTTTTGATTATGAATTGTCCATGTTGAAGGGAAGTCCGTGGTATATTATTGATTTTTTAAAAAGAGAAGTTCGAAATTGTGGTAATTGAAAATTGGCAGCCTTGCGTGCATCATTGTACTGAGCACAAGAGTTAAGAGAACAAAAATCTTGGAGGAGTAAAGATATCAGAGACGGTTACACGGTTACAAGTGTTTTCCTTCCTTGTAAAATACATTATTTCCTTCCCGTCTCTCTTGTAACTTGTAACTTGTAACAAAAATCTTGGAGGAGTAACGATATCAGAGACGGTTACACGGTTACAAGTGTTTTCCTTCCTTGTAAAATACATTATTTCCTTCCCGTCTCTCTTGTAACTTCCTTCATCTCTTTTTTTGATCGATATTCTTACCCCACCCCCTCCTTCATGTCCTTTCTCCCTCCCTCTCTCTCCCTCTCCCGCTATCTCCTTCGTTTTTTTTTTCTCTCTCTCTCCTCTCTCTCTGCCTCTCTGTCTCTCTGTCTCTCTGTCTCTCTCTGTGTCTCTGTCTGTCTGTCTGTCTGTCTGTCTGTCTGTATCTCTCTCCCCCCCCCCCCTCCCTGTCTCTCTCTGTCTCTCTCTCTGCCTCTGTTTGTCTGTCTGTCTGTCTGTCTGTCTGTCTGTCTGTCTCTCTCTCTCTCTCGCTCTCTCTCTCACTCTCTCTCTCTCTCTCTCTCTCTCTCTCTCTCTCTCTCTCTCTCTCTCTCTTCAAATCTATATATCTGTCCCTGTCTCTCTCTTTCAATCTCCCTAAACCCAACTCGCTCACACTGTCGTTCTTCCACCCCTGTCTGTCGCCCTCTCCGTCCATAGATATAAAGTGTGTAACGTCTTGATACCATTCACCCATTTTTTAACTAAATAATTTTGAAAAGAACGTTGAATTTTTATTATCATCGTATTTGATGCGTTGGAGTGGAAATAAATTCTTTATATTAAAAAACATGAGCAATCTAATGACAAATTCGATTTACAAAGTGTTTTCTACCATTTTTTCTTCAGTCACCAAAGAGGGTTAATAACATTCAGTAGCAAAGAAATGTGAATTTTCTTATCTTTACACTACACGTGCCAAATATTGAAACCATGTTGGCATTTTGCCAAGTAGTGATACAACGGGTTAACATAATATAATACAACCATTGTTGATAATGACATGCAACAATGTAACACCGTAACAATGTTGGACCCCTATTGTACACTGAGAAGAGTCACAAACAATATATATATAAGACATGTAATGCTAACAATATTGTTTGCAATCAAACCAAATCCCAGAAGGACAATGAATACACGATGTTATTCGCAAGAGAAAGCATATTACTTGAAACAGCACAAGCCCGCTGATGGGGCTTCGCCGCCGAGATATATATAAATGAATACAGTTACACACACACACACAATAATGAATAGAGGTCCATGCACTACGCCTGAGTGTGTTTGAATATGTGGTGGATACATTTGAAAGATACACGAACTAAACACATATATATAAGCGAAGGTTTGATGACAATCCGCCGAAGGATAAGAAAGTTAAGATCGTTTTGTTTATTTGGGAACGTCATGTGCAAGTTGCTATCCCGTATGTTGTGCATTACCAATTACCATACCAATATTTTTAACGCCAATTTTCTCAAAAGAATATAATTTTGTTTTCTTCAAGATTAAAAAAAAAAATCATTACAGATAAAAGACTGTAGATGAGAAATACAAAATGATAACCACGTCGGAAACGATTATCGTACTCAACATTTCCGCTTAACAAAAATAAAACTATATTATTCTTCTCAGGTGTGTTTATCAGATTGTTTGTATTTTTCATTTACATTTTCAGTGCCATCGCAATGTCTTAAATTCTTATTTATATACCACACCTCGATAATCATATTAGCTGTATGATTGGCAAACATAAACTAGATTAAACCATCGTAGCAAAAGTTCCTAATTATTATGATTATGGTCTATAGTACTTTATTTGCACAAATAGCGGGCAAAATACTTGATTAGCACAAAGAGCAGTCTATAGTACTTTTATTTGCATACATTTGCATAATGAGTGACGGCCAGATTGTGCTTGAATCTATGTGGGTGTTATATTGTTAAAGGGATAGTTCACCCTCAAATACACATGAAAGACACATATAAGTGAAGTTCTGATGACAATCCGGCAAAAGATAAGAAAGATATGATCTTTAAAAGTTTTGATTTTGTGACCTCACGTGCAAGGTGCTCTCCCATTATATTGTGTATTTTTTTTTTTCGAAAATACATGTTCTCAAAACAAATATGCATCCTTGTACCTGTGCATTTGATATATCATTATAAATACGTTTTTACACACATATCCGTATGAACAAAAATAATTCCGAGGTCAAAAACAAAAAAAAAGATAAGTTTATGTAATTGTATTGTTCACAACATAATGGGAGAGCATCTCGCACGTGACGTCACAAACTTGAAATTTCAAAATCAAATAACTCATTTTCCCTTTGACCGATTTTCGTTAAACCTTCACTTGAAACCTACTTATTTTTAGGGTGAACAATTCCTTTAACTCATTTGCGCGACCAACGTTGAAAAAACCCAAAGAGCAATGTCAGGCAAATATCTTAGTTATTTATCATTATTGTATCAGGTATATGACACAAATAGATACAGCTCTGATATTCTAGACATGGTTAAACTATAGGTCCGCGGTGATGTCGGTGTACTTTAATCCCTCGTCCTGTGGCCTCGTGATAATAGTATTATTTTGAGATTAACTAGGGCCAATAGCTTTAACCATGCCCTTTGGAGCAGTCGCTATATGCACATCTATGGACGAGTTTATAAATATTTTAAGAACAATATGTTAATACAGTTAATTATTTATAGTTACAAGGCCACGAAGGTAATTAAACATATATATCTACAGCTCGCGTGCTATACTACCATGTACTATTGTAATCAGGTAATCACGTCATGAAAGATGGATGAGCTCGCTGGACTCGGAGTATCGCAGCCTTGAGAGGCCAGAGCTTTGCGACCTAAAATAGAATAGTTCCATTATCTTACAATAACATTGCGGATCTGCCACTTTGTAAAATAGCAACGGTTATGCTCCCATACCTCGCCTTTTCATGCTCTCCGCAAAGAGAGAGCCGTTAATATGATTGAAACTAATCAATACTCCAGACAGACTCACGTTGCAGTCTCCATGACAAAGTATCTGCAGCAGCGCTAAGACAAAACGGAATCGCTATGCTATGTGACCACTGATCATAACTTTCTTATCCTTTGACGGATTTTCGTCAAACCTTCACTAATATATTCATATTTATGCTTTTATTGAAATAATTTAACTTCAGGGTGAACATTTAATACTAGGGGTGTATTTAAGGACCATGATAATGTAGAGGTAATTATTCTAGGCGATCCTCAAACCGAACGAAAACATGAGCCGGGTTTGCGAGAAAACGGCGTTTCCGTTTCCATGGGTGCCAGTAATTGAACTCTTTGCGTATGTGTAATCTTCCACAGGTAATACACACAAAATCACATACAACACAATTTCGTCTCTCAAATAAGGTGTCAGCAGTGGTGTATATTATCGTTAACATATTCTTCATTGCGCCTGGGTAGAGGCTAATTTATATGGAAGCGGCATACCTGTGCCGCTCGCCGGCAATTGGTTTTGCCGTTGCGGCAAAGCAGGACATATCGCTCCAGTTTATTTAACGATGTGCAATCCTGAACCAGGAGAAACAGGTTTTCAACCATTGTAACTTACCATCAATGGTACCTACGATGGCAACAGCCAATAGTCTCTCGTGTTTGCAGCTGTCTCCACGGTAGTTACCATTGACGGTAAATTACACTAATTGAACATCTATATGCAACATCATGAACATGGCCCAGTATAATTCGATCACGTCGACGGGGAATCACGAAAGCTAGCTGTCAGTTGTACAAAGGCATTCATGTAGCCTTCACTAGACATGCTAGTATTCTGAGGTGATATATGTATAATGTATTTTAAAAAGCATTCAAAAATCACATGTATTTGTGCGCACATGGTTAAGGAAAAATACATTTCTGTCACGTCGCAAATGAAAACAGATTGTTGAGATAAATCGTCCGGTATTACATCCGGTATAGGATTTTATCCATGGAGATATTGCACATGAAGTGCAATCAGCCGTTTAATTAATGCAGATTAATTGTACTCTCCTTCTAGACACATAAGAATGCTTCACAAAGATTTTCTCTTTGATCTCATACTTCAACGCAGCAGATTCTCTGGATGAATTTTGCCTGGATCTGACCTATAAGCAAATTCGGATGCGCAGAAGAATTTGGGGAAATATTCCCACTCCATGTGCTTGCGCAGTGGTGACATGTAATTCCTACGATGCATCTAAAAGATTCAATCGAGGAATATTGCCAAAATATGGCACAAATGCTCTTAACATATCGAGTTGCAGTATAAAAGTCTCGATTTCACACTCTTCCACATCATATTCCATAAAAAAAAATGCTGGAAACGTTACATTAAGATATTTTCCTTTCAGACAAGTAACATGAAAAACGTGTCCAGCCGCGGCCAAGCTAGTATTTCCATCTGAAAAAGTATCAAATTTCGTATTTGCTTGTCCTTATTAACTTCATAACAAGCACTTAGTGACAAAATTAAAAGTTCAGCATCAAAAGCTGAAATGTATGTATGACTTATTATAAAATTATAAAATCATAAAAATCCAGGTGAACGTGTGCAATCGCGTATGCATTATATTCTTAAGAGCAGCTGCCAGTCATGAATATTAAGTGGCGGAATCAAACCTTGTTCAAAGGGATGGATATCCATGAACTTAAACATCCTTGGTATATCCCAACACCCATATGACGTGTATGTCTCTTGGCAACGCTTTTACATCAAAATATAATTTTCCATGATGAAACGTAAGATGACTCAAATTGAATATTGAAATGGCCTTAACATACACATTTCAATGTAAAGTGTATTGATTTAAAGAAAAAAAGTATGATTTGAAAATACCCAGCGTGTTTCGAATTGAAAGTTAAAATGATTATTTTTCCACATTTTGCTTTAAAAATTAATTTATCACTAAACGTACATAGATGGATAAATTTTATGAAATCGACTTGATGCATCTATTATTAATTGTAAGATTCGATGAGAAATTTGAAAGCTCTGAACAATGAAGGCGATTTGTAGTACTCGCTGATGAGGTACAGTACCAAAAGATAAGCGAACCCTCTCTAGGCTAACAATCAATCAATCAATCAAGTCGGGTAGTATTCCTGAGTTCCATGGACAAGTTCTTTCCAGCGGTTACCATCCATCATCAGATTCAGATTAGGCTAACAGTAAACCAGTAAACCCTGTAAACCCAGCTCCCAGAATGCATCGGGCATCGGACAATAACTTCGATGTACAACAGGTAAAATTGACAAACCAATACGGTAGGTCTTGTATCGCTTTCTTGAACAATTCTGAGGCAGGTAATTGTGAATTGCACGTCATTGCGTAACAAAATATAATTCCTTTAATACTAATGACAACATCCTGATATAAAATGTCACTCTTTTTCTATCATGATCACATTATTTGCACTTGTACTTTAATACATTAAAATCCTATAGAATATCGTGCCGTCTGACAAAGAAACGGTTGATTTATAAGTTAGTATGATTATGTCTTGTTGCATTAAAGAATGATGATGGATGTCTACTTCTTGCGGTGTTTTACTTAATGCACTTCCACTTATCAAAGCACAACAATTGCCGGAAGTTCCTCCTGAAGTGAACGTTTGTGGCAGCATAAACTATAGGATTTATAGTCGAGTTGCACCATAGCAAGTAGCTGATAGTTTCCCAGACGTCTGACCTGAAGCATGTGTCTTGGCACACCGCGTATACGATGGAGGTGATGTTGTACGGAAGGTAGCACGTGACGAAACACCCGACCAGGACAGAGAGGACGAGAGCTGACTTCCGGTGCCTTGCGAACATCAACTGCTTCTCTCTCGTAGACTTCATTTCCGTTTGTCCTTGGCCGGGATCAAAGGGCGCATCTTGCTCAGCTGCATTCGCTACCGGACAGCGAGACTCTGTCGCATGATGATTAGATGGTTGCACTTCCACATCGACTCGGCATTTCCTTGGCGCACTTTGGGGACAGTTCTTTCTACTCTCTTCTTCCAGTGCGGCAGAACTGTCATCAGCGCTTCTCGTAGGGTTCGAACAACGCTCAGACACTTCGAAAGCGGAAATTTTATTTGTTCTTCTCCGGAGGCTTTTTACAACGAATCCCTTTGACCGCTTCTTGATGTTGCTATAAACGGACGCGTTAAAGACAAGGAGGAGCGAGAACGGAATTACGAACTCGACGATGTTGATCACAATGGTCCCTGGGAGGCTGTTGAGGAATGCCATCTCACAAGTCTCCGGCTGGTCGAGCTCCTGTGAAGGCTCGTCCCAACTGAAGGCGATGGCTGTGTAGAACACAAGATACGTTGACCAGCAGACCAATAGGATCACACCAATGCGTCTCCGGGTCTGGAAGGCCTTATACGCCATGCCCATCTTCAAGAGGCAAAGGCGGTCCCAGCTGATCAGGACCACGGTGGAAGTCGACATCATGCCAAGGACGTAATCGACGATGGTATACAATTTGCAGGCAAGTTCGCCAAGCGGCCAACGATCATGGATTAGCCAGGCAAGGTTAAAAGTCATTGACACGGCTCCGACGAGGAAGTCGGTAACCGCGAGGTTCAGAATAAAGTAGTTTCCCATGTCGGCGCGGATACGCATATCGCGAAGGAAGGCGATAACGACAAGTAGATTTCCGATGACCGTGATGGCAATGATGGCTGACAACACGAGTGGAACGACGGACATCCATGCGACAGTGTGACTATAAAGGAAATCTGTTTCTAGTGGGTCCATTCGCATAGTGGGCAGCGTTTCCATCCCAGTGACGTTTGCCATGATCCTGAATTGGTCGGTCCGATACAAACGTATACAAACGTCCGATACAAACTACCTTATCACTTAACGTTGGCTAAAAGAAGTGTATGGCATTGCTTTCCCTGTAGCATTTACAAGGCCTGTTTAAGCACAAGTTATTCAATCACTTGACGAGGTCTAGTTCATTTTACGATGCTCATGGCTTGACATCCAAGTCTCCGACGAAATTCAAAAGAAGATTAGTTTTAGATTGCCACTCGGGTATCAATTTGTTCCACTTTCACACAAGTCACATCTATCGGTGTAAACGATGGATGCTCTACCCGATACGCCAATCAACTATCACGAACTCCATTCACACCATAATGTGTAATAATAAGTAGCGCTGTGCAGACAATATTACGCAACATACTTTGACAGATATCTGTTGATCCTTGTTCGCAGTCGCATGATCGAACCTATTTAGTTGTCTCTGTCTTTTGAGTTGTCGGCCGTCATCATGGTGCACTAAAGATAACGTTCAGCGTTGCGAGTCTACCCGTGATAGCTCTGCGCTAACACGTACTTGGCTCAATCAAATGGAAATAACAGACCACGGTACCGATTGTGGATAAGTCCATATTATTTCAGAAACAATACCATCGGAAAGTTTTCCGAAGATTTGAAGTGTTCTTGAAGTGCTCCGAAGAAGTAAAATCCTCAAGCAGTTTTCCAAAGAAGCTATTCGAGCAAGACAACGCACACTTCTGGAGTAAAGACGCATTTGAGATGAGGGTCGCTTTTCTGGCGCGCACGGCTGTCCGCAAAAACAGTTAAAAGGCTGCTCATACAAATGACATGATTACGCGACCACAGCTCTCTCGCGCGTTGCCTATGCTCGATTCTTTCATCTGACTTCTTCTTAATGAAATATACATAATTTTATAAATCATCAATTTCGTCTTCTTGATTTTATCCGACTGTCTCTCACTATGTCCATTTCTGATCAAGCCAATCAGCCTTGTCCATGAATGTGTCTCTCCCTCTCTCTCTCTCACTCTCTCTCTCTCTCTCTCTCTCTCTCTCTCGCTCTCCCTCCATCTATTTATCCCTCCTTGTACAACTATCCTTCTCCCCTTCGTCATTCAATAATACTATGCGATAAATACGTATTAATTGGCGTCATACTTCTTTGCCAGAGTCAGATGAAGCAAACGATACATCGATCATGCCGAGTGTGATATATTCTCACATATTCCCGCTCCAGCATGTCCAGCATTGAGTATGTTGAGCGTTAGATATTTTCACATATTCCCCGCTCCAGTATCGATCCTAGCTGCGAAAAACACACACCATCTCGCGTTTTCTGCCACATTCCACGCCTCCGTGCAATCATGTGATCTTGGTCTCTTGATTCTAGCCTCGCTGCTTTACCCCAGGTAATCTCTACCCTCACGACATGTGGATTGTCAGATAGTATGGTATCTAAGATTAACACTTCGTGACTTCAGCTGATATTGGCTTGTGTGCTGCGCACGTGCGATATAACGCCTGATATTGCCTTTTAGAGAAATTAGGAAGATCACCATAGTGATTGACGCAGGGCGGTGTGCAATATTTGGGAAAGACCCAGAGGGTACGTGAAACGAAAATCACTTTCACCAACGATAACAAATCTTATTATCAACCATTCAATGCTGATCGATGGCATGGATGATGTCGTTTTGGCTTCTGTTTGTGGATGAAGTCTGCTCCGGACAACCTATAAAAATATAGTGAATGGGAGCGAGCGGATAGAATGGAAAACTAATTTGAATATAACAATGGCCTTCAAAAGTGCAATTATGATCCCAGATCAATCACTGCTAACAAGAAAGCTTCCATAATGCAGATGCAGCGGGTGAGTACGTTAAAAGGGACGTTAGGGAGAATTGTTATCTGGATGGGGAAGCGGGATGGTGGGGTGGGATTGGGTGGGGTAGTGGGGAAGGGGTAGTGGTTTAGGTCTCCTTACATATGCATATATGTTTGTCAATCAGTTATCACTAAATGCACATGTATGTGATAACATTCATGAATCAAACATAGCACCTCATTTGCACTCATCACAATGATATCATTCAGCTACACCGCAATACGGCACCCAAATTATGGAATAACTTCCCCCAAGGCATTAGATCATTGACAGACTTCGATCGATTCAAATCAAGACTAAAGACGCATCTGTTTGATAATTGTTAGTTATTTTCAAATTCTCACATAATCAATTTTTACTTTCACACGCATAGAGACTATTTGAATGGTATTATGCGTCTCTAAGAATTGAATATTATTATTATTATACGGTGATCATTAGGCGTGACTCAGTCAAAATGTCATCGATCTTATGCCAGTATACATATGATGACGGCTTCTGGTTTGCTGCCTAGACCGGAGGTCTTTGTTTGCCCCTCACATTGACTAACGCTGGCAAATGCGATATGATATGCAGGTAATTGCATTATTTGGAGCTCGAAATTACTTTTTCTGTATTTTTAGATTGATATCCTATACTCGACCGCTGCCAACAATCCGTATTTGTTGGGCAAATATTCATTTTCGCACCTTCAAGTTTCTCTCACTTCTTCTCCGAGCTGTATGATGAATTCATTACAACTGACAAACGTACAACGAGAACGGTCAGAGGTTATTGATAGGGCATTATGCTACTGGTTGTAGCCACGTGATGCTAAGCCTAAAGATACCATTTTCGCACATTTTATGCACGTTTTTCAAACAATACATTATGAATGGTAAGGTTGCCCGAGGTTTGACCGCCTATCATCGTGCATTCCATCAATGAAAACAGCATGCCATCTACAAAATGATGTCATAACGCGTTACTAAAAAAATAGGGATAAAGTTGTGAATACATAACGAAAACGGTATATTCTATGGCAACCCAAAACTCACAAAGAGGCCACACCTACAACTAATCGTGAGCAGGTGAGTAGCAGAGTTTCCGTCATCTTGATGCGTATTCACAACAGTATCATTACTCAACAGTAAACAAATGGGTTTTTTTTCAATAGTAGTACGATGTGTTTTTCATTGGAGTGTATCTTGCGTAACGTCAAGTGCCTGAGCCTAGTATTTTTCTGGTTATCGATATGCTTTCAGAAAGACGAGACTTTCGTGTTCTACGTTAAGCATTTCTTGCTTCACCTTTTGTTTGTTATGTGTGATTTGTTACAAATAACCTTTTTTCAACGGTACTCACATCAAAAATCAATCAGTATTTACTTAAACGGAAGATTGTTTTTTTTCTTATCATTGAATGAATGAATGAATCAATCAATGAATCAATGAATGAACGAACAAGAGTGATTCATTTCTAATTCAAAAGTGGTAGAAAAGTGTATGTAAACATTGGGTCTGGAATAACGTGTAGACGGTATGCGGAAGCACATGAAAACGAACCAAAGGTGAAATAATAAAGTAGCTGCATGAATAAAAGGGAATGTACTGTACTGGGAAGACAAAAAGCCTCCAAAAGTTAATCGTGAGCAATCTTCTTGCCAATGGTATTAAATTCATGAATTGTCCATTTTAGAAACTTGCTGAAAGCTATTTGCCCTCAAATTATCCACATTTGGAGTAATTAAATCACAAATCACAAATCCTCAAAATGTTCGGCCCGAACATTTAAGGATTTGGGATTTAATCACTAAGTACTCCAAATGTGGATCATTTGAGGGGAAATAGCTTTCAGCAAGTTTCTAAAGTGGACAATACATGAATTTAAGACCATTCGTAAGAAAATTGCTCACGATCACCCTTTTGGAGGCTTTTTGTCTTCCCAGTACAGTATATGCCCTTTAAAGTAACACCATTAAGTCAAGCGCAATTCAAAAGTTTACCGACACTTGCTTACTTTACCATGTTTACGTTAATCCTCAAATTTATTTCAGTCGAGGTGCACTGCACGGGATAGGCTTCCCATAGAGACCAATGGTAAATGTACATGAATAAATTATATGATTTAGAGCTTCGCTTACCTGTTCTGTGTGGATAATCAGCCCGTCAAGAGAAGATATTTGGTACTTATATGCAAGGATGATTCGAGCATGGACCAAGCTGATACAAAGTATAGTGCACATGTACTCTAACTTGTCCGAGGAAGGTGGCTGTTTATAATTTTGAACGATCGGAATGCACGCTCTAGATTTATATCGTGGAGCGTAAGGTTTAAAATACGTTGTATGTATTTACATACTTTATTTAAAGCAGAAGGCTGTAAATCGTTTGAAATGACAAAACAAAATAACTGCATTGGTTTTTTTTTTAAACAGTCGACTAGGAAAATATATAGAGTAGTATCAAGGATTGATAAAGTTCGCACGACATATGTTTGTAACTGTGCGCCTTTAATAGTTAGGCCTACGCTAACCTTCGAGTATTGTACTGTTGTACGACACACTAGCCTACGCCGGACTGCACACCTCGTCCGATTCAAACAAAAGTGATGGACGGTTGCTGCGTCCAATCACAGCGGCTATTTTGTACGTGGGCGCGGTCTCGCTAATGACTCTATTTCCAAATTTCAGGGGAGATCTGACCATTATTGTGAGGTTCAAATTTATCCCAAAGTGATAACCTTCTTAGATATTCCAAGGATTATTACAGAAATGATAACTGAGAAATGTTACGAACCGCACTTCTAAAAGAATAGACATCACTTGACTTCATGATGTGTAAATCTCTTGTTCATTCGAGTTGTAACTTATCTTGAATCATTTTTCAACAAAGTCAAAATGTTGTATTTCAACACATAGTGCTAGTAAAACATTACATTTTTTTTTCCTTAAATCTATGTGTGCTAGTCACATTTGACTGTGTCACGAGTAACACGCAAAAAATCCATACAATAGTAAATTAGTAGTACGCAAAGGGTGACCACGATTTGAACTTACGCATATGTAGCCTTGAAGTTGTGACTTTTCGTTCAAAGTAAGTAAATCTTAATTAACTGCAACACTGACTGTCAGTGTGTGTATAGGTAAGGTACTCATGTTTGTCTTTCCTCGTTTGTTTTCTCTTTGGTACAGTCCTATAACGCGTAATGTAATTTAAAACCAACTTAAAGCCTGTTGAAGCACGCATGTCTGTTTGAAGAATGTCATGCGTGTGTCATTACATTTGACGAGTTTGGGTAGTAGTGTGTAACAAGAAAATCGGCAACCGCGTGAAGAAATGACGAACGCAGTGATCTAATAGAGATGAAATATGCTGAATGCGTTGCCTGTGGCTTGGGAGGAAGAGAATGGAAGACAAAGGTGAATGGGAGAAAAGATATTTACATGTATGTATATGACAGGTGTATATAGTTTTATATATATATATACCTGTTATTCTACAGTCACAACTTATGTATATATATATATATATATATATATATATATATGGGTAGATAAAGAGATTGATATCATAAGAAATAACATATAGAAAAGCATACTTCGTTTTTGTGTCATTAAGGAAACTAATAAGGTGTGAAATTTGGTTCAGACTATACAAAGTCTCAAATTGTGTCGATAGAAATGTGCGCTATATTGCTTTTTGATAAGGAAGATGGGGCGAGGGAACTTGCCGACTTTGTTGTGTTTGGTTAGACGTCCACTGAACCTTTTCAACCAAACCTGGTTTAAAAATAAAAATCCCAAAGCGGGTATGAGCTTTGAAGTCACATTCTCAGGAAACAAAGGTCATGAAAATTTCCACAACGTTTCTTATTGTATTAACTGAAATGTTGATATACTACTTTATAAATATCGTACATGTAAAATGTAGCTGAGATTAGCTAACATCTAGTATGTAAATGTTCCACCACATAAAAAAAATAAATGGCATAGTTTGGAAGTTATATGCGTAGCTCAATGGGATTTCGAAATTAGAGTATTACATTATTAATATTTCCATCGACGGTTTCTCATGATGAAAGATGTGCACTACCAAACATTTATCTCAGCATAGATGATTATGCAGTTAAATCAGATGAAATCAACTTATAGGTATAGGAATAGTAATTGACTGCGTGACAGGCAAATTGCTGTAATTTATAGAGATATTGCAAAGCAAGGTTAATAAGCAATAAATATGGTATCCTGCAATCTTGACTATTTCGCTCTAGTTGTGAATACTCACCCTTTTCAATACGTCCATCCATCTTTACATAATAATATCATCTTACGAAACACGAATCCCATTCCAATAAAAGCTCTTTACAGAATTGAATTGTGCTGAAAGGATCCGTAAAAATATGATTTCATTTCCCGTGCTCAGTACCTCATAAACATCCCTAGACCCCAATCTCATTAAATGCTCGTGTTTCAGTACCGAGAGATCCTCCCATCGCCTGAACTATATCCCAATAATCACGACGCAGTAAATATTCCGCCAACGCGTGTTCAATAATACAACCCAACCGCCCCTTATATTACATTATATCGTGCTCCATTTTGATAATCACGGCCTTTGAAAATTTATTGCACAAGATGAGGTTTGTGATGGAAAACAAAGATTATTATGTTTCACATTAGTGGTTTCTCCACCCACCCCCGTAAAAACGTGCTTAGCACACACAAAGCACTCGCACCCGCTTTCTATCTGATATACTCTCAGAGCAGTACACACCGGTTAGACGCTAAGCGTTACATGCATGAGTATACGTCATTAATCAATCAATCTACTGATTATCTTTTCAGTCGGTTGCAATAACAATCAAGGGATGGATTGTAGCGGTCCCACAACCTTATTTTTACCCATCGGGCAGTCAAGCAAGTCGCGCTCCGGCCGAATATATAAAGGCAATTCATTAGGTGTCTGACAGGAATCGAGCAGTGACAGAGATAAATTTACCCATTACCACATACCAAATTACTGAATGTTCGCATCGATTATTCCGACACTAGCATACGCTACCGAGACACACACTGCAAACACGGGGAGGGCATGGGGAGTGCGGGAGTGGGGTAGGGGGGGGGGGGGGGGGGGCGGGTGAGGCGGGACCGATGATGTTGCCCGCGTGGAGATTTCAACTGTGACGTTAAAATGATGTGCAGTCGAACAATTAATTAAAGTTAATGTGAATGGATCGTGCCCCTGCCGAGCGAGAATTATGGTTAAACAAAGTAGAAAATAAAAAAAGAACACAAAAGACAAGAAAATAGACAAATAATGAACAAAAAGAAGAGTGAAATGATGAATATGAAATGGAAGACGATCATTCGTGATCGCTTATAGGAGAAAAGAGAAAATAGGAAAACCACGTTTTTAAGTACTTCAACATAATTTTCGTCATGGCTATTACTGGATCGTAACCTCAATCATTCTGACGTCTACCATTCCCACATCGTCGCTATCACCATCATCATCATGGTCATCATCCTCATCATACTCATCGTTATCATTCCCATTGTTTCCACGTCTGTCATCACCTTATCATCACCCTCGTCTCTATTATCATCATCGTCCATATCGTCATCATTACAACCATGATCACCATTACTATTCATCTCCACTTCTATCTCGCGTCTGTCATCTCCTTCAACTTTTATCTACCAGTGTCATTATCGTCATCACCATCATAACCACCACCATTATAGTCACCATTGTGATCAACATTACAACCATCGTCATCATCGTCATTATCGTCATCAACATCATAACCATCACCATTATCGTCATCATCGTGATCAACATCACAACTATCGTCATCATCATCATGATCCCCATCACATTCATCATCGTCATCTTCATCATCATCATCATCATTATCATCATCATCATCATTAACATCAACTATCGCAACCATATAATCCCCATTACTAAATTCATTTTTGTTTCCACGACTTTTCATCACCATTGTCTGGATTGCCATCTGTGTTTATTTTAATAGTGTACTCATTCCGTCTTCTTTACCAGGGTAGCCCCGTCACCCGTCAGTGACCAAAGCACCGTTCTCCCCGGGGGCCCCAGTTATATTAATCAACAAACATTACATAGACATGACAATATGATAAGATATAATATTTACATAATATAACATGATATACGCTCTCATTATTATCCAAGTAGTGGATAGAGAAGGAGACCTGCTCTTATCAAAATGTCTGTATGAAAAAAAATATTATTACAAAAGGATTAACATAAACAGTCACATGCACGCTTTGTGACATAATTGTGATTTGCTTTGTTTTTGCTAATATAAAGTAATGTCAAATAAGTTCATATTTTTTAAACTCTGTCTTGATAACAAGTTTAGTTTAAGCCGTTTTTTGTATTTTATCAATCTCACGAGTAAACAGTAAAATTTCAACATTCCAAATAGATAATTTCTGTCATCGAGATTAAATATCATGGGTTCACGTTTCCATTAAAATTTACTATAGAAAATACGTTTCTCATTTTATCATATTCCGTTAATCTTCTGATTAAAGAGAATAAGGGAGAAGGCATAGGTTAACCATAACTTAACAAACTTAGCCCACAGAGAACGTCATCATAAATTATTATGAGATGTAAGAAGTAATTGGCAAGGGTGAAACTATGTCTTGCACACTAGGACATAGACACTGAAAAGAGGTTTTGGCTCGATTTTATCTTACATGGCTTAGGAAAATGGAATCTTAGGAAAAGTGAATTGCATTCGTTATGTAGATACTGTAATGAATAAGAAATACGTATATTTGTAAGGTAGCCGTATTGCTGCCGCTATTAAACATTACGTTTGGATGAAACTTGCAACCTGACACCTGACCCTTTGAGAAGATCCCGAAAAATAAGAATGACTTGGAAAAACGTTAATATCGGTTATATATTATAGAAGAAGTCCGTTTTACAAAACAGTGATAAAAGACATTGGCATTATTACAATACACAATATTCACGAAAAATATAGTTTATGTACATACATCTGTATAAAAAATAACTTTTAGCAAAAGTGAGTTGTCTTTTTCACAAACCTTCTGGTCCATTGGGGTGAGAGAAACGCATGTATGAGTGTAAACACTCTTGCGTCCACTCTGAGCGGGACATCGCATCAAACAGCCGTGTTCAGACTCACAATCAAACCACGTTGATATATCTATATTCTGAATTGAGCTGATTTTACATGATCAATCAATTGAGGGTTGGAAATGATACGGCCAGCCGTAGAGGGCAGTATGTATTTCACGCTGCACGTCTCCATGGAGTTTGTCAGTAGCTGCAGGCCAAGCAATTTGTACATCACTGCAGATTAATAGACCAGGTCGTAATTACACCATGGTCGGACAATCCACTGAATAAATACTACTAGAGTGCTGACTAGGATTTTTTCATGAAGCTGTGTTAAATGATGGATGTAAAGACATTTTTTTTCATTGTGCCCGGAACAACAATAGCAGATGCACATGGTGGAATGTTCTTTCACTATCTTCTCAGAGCTGAATAGCTGTTGCCATGATTTTTATTTACATGATAATAAATTGAAATGTGGTCGACTATCTGATGAATTCACATTTTACTCTATGAGTAGTGCCATTGACATGAGGTAATTTTCTCCCAGCAATACTCGGCTCATGCGCAGATTGCAATTACGAAGTGGCTTAATGTGACAGCAATGAAGGTTATGCAAGTTGCTGTGTATCTTAATATCTTAAGAGTTTAACACTTAGATTTATATCAAAATCGTTCCTTAATTCATTTATGCCATTTGATGTGAACAGTGCTAATTATACAATACTAAAATCAATACACGTTGCAAATGATGCACAGGTTTGAGTGGGTCGGTACGAATTGTGTGCACAATATCATTTCGCATGGTTTTATACACACGAGGGGTAGGCGAGTGCGTTTTCGACAATGCCAAAAGTACAACGTGACATAATTCTACTGAACGACAAAAAGGTGCAACATTTGTCTCATAGATTGTGCAACAACAACAAAAGTATCACAAAAATATATAAGCCATGCAAAATGTTACCGGACTAAATTTACCGACACATCTTAAAGTGTGCAGATGCATGGCAGATCTTACCCACGCGTGCCAATAACTCACCACACATTATTTTGGCAAGGGAATCAATTTTGTTGTTTTTTCTTTGCAATATTATCTCCGAAGTATGCACAAAACAGAAGTCAACTATTTCATAATAAGCGTTATCATGCAAACTAGAACAAGGAAATAGATCCTAGTAGAAGAATTCTTAGGAGTTTGTAAGCCCGTTCTTTTTAATAAATATTAACGTACTGTTTTATGCGCAATTCAAAATTTATGGACAACATCTTCCGGACATCTTGTCCATTAAATCATAGATTAGCTATCATGTCAACAGAAATATAAAATTATGCCATAACGATTTTTTGTTCAGTTCCGCACTACCTGCGAGGGAACACTGCTTGCCCGTGTGAAGTCCAAGACGAGCAGAGATGACTATGAATTTAGACTGTCGTTCCCACTTTCGGTAATTACGATGCTATTGGGTTCTCTCTGACAGCGGCATTTGCACCGTCTCACATCGCATCCCCAGTGGTCGAGAAACAGAAACTGTCGAAAATTTCGGCGAAAGTGTACGTTGGTAGCCGCATAAATGAAAGGGTTGATAGTCGAGTTACACCACAGGAATGTGTTCGTTACCTCCCACGCGAAGTCAGTGACGCATACATCGCCGCAGATGGCGTACATGACGCTTGATACCTGGTATGGCAGCCAACACATCAGGAAGCACCCAACGAGGATGCCGAGCACAAGAGCAGCTTTGCGATGCCTTACGAACATCCGCCTTTCTTTCTTGACAACTCGCGTTTGGTCACTGCTTTTGAGAAATGCTCCGGATGTAACGTTGAGGGCGCTTCCGCTTGGTTCGTTAGCATTGGCGCTCAAGTGCGACATTCCGTTTGCTTGGGTGCTGAATGCAGACTCTTGGGACGTGACGTAGGTGGTTCTCCTCGGCGAGTCATGGACGTTGCTTCTGTTGCTAGCCGGTGCCGTGGATATGCTGGCAGCCGCAGGACTCTGACCCACCGAGCCCTTAGACCTCCTTCTGATGTTGAGATAGACCGCTAAGTTCAGACCGATAAGAAAGAGGAGCGGAATGAAAAACTCGATGACGTTGACGACGACGGTAGCGGCGAGGCTGTGGGAAAACTCCATCTCACAATCATACGAGTAGTCCACATTGCTCTCGCCGCTGATCACACTCCAAGTAAACGCCATGAGCGTGAAGAAGGTAATGGCGGTCGTCCAGGAAATGAGCAGGATCACTCCGATCCTTCTTCTGGTTTGGTAGGTGTTGTACTTCATGCCCATGCTGACCAGGCAGTAGCGATCCCAGCTGATCAGCACCATGGTAATCACAGACATCATGATCAACACGTAGTCCAACGTGAGCCATATCTTGCAGGGGATTTCCCCAAACACCCACGTGTCCTTGACCAGCCACACCGTGTTAATGGTTAGGATGAAGGTGCCTACAAGCAGGTCCGTCACGGCCAGGTTCAGGATCAGCATGTTGGCCACGCTTGACCGGACGTTCCTGTCCCGGATGAAGGCCGCGATGACTAAGAAGTTACCAATGACTGTGATGCAGATGATGATGGATAATACCAACGGAACAGTCGCCAGCCACGCCCGAGAGAAGGGGTACTCGTATATGTAGTCATAGGAATAAGAGTCAAACTCATATTCTGATAGATCACTACTCACTTTGACCATGCTAGAGGAGTCATATGCCGACGAACTACTCGTGTTGACAGTGCTAAAAGAGTCATTGTTTGATACGCTAGTACCGTTGGTTATACTAAAAAATGAGCTACTCATG
Source organism: Arbacia lixula (assembly GCA_963669155.1). Taxonomy (NCBI): domain Eukaryota; kingdom Metazoa; phylum Echinodermata; class Echinoidea; order Arbacioida; family Arbaciidae; genus Arbacia; species Arbacia lixula. Next base: position 16,045,716 of record OZ022597.1, read on the forward strand.
CTGGTCATTTTGATTTATACTCACGCAATTTCTGTTGAAGCAAATGTACATTAAGGGGTTTAAATAGTTTTTTTTTTTGCGAATGTAACACCAGGGTTTCTCCCACGTCAATCTTATCTTTTTATGGGAAAACAGTTAGATTCTCTAGATCGAAAACACATTGGGTCACGTAATTTTAAGACAAATATTTGTTTCTTAGGATCAACCGTTGCGCAATATCGATTTTAGTGAAACGTGTATCGTCCAATTTTAGGCTTGTCTTCGTGACTTATAATAGGTCAATATAGATGACCACACGTGCGCCGCTATAGAGCAAGACGTGCCTCTCGCGGTTAGTGTGGTTTGAAGTGAGTTTGAACTAATACTTCCTCCCCGCGTAGACTTGGTAGAACGGCAATGTCACCTAGCCTTCTCGGCACACAACCACTAACTGCGATGTTCAACAGGTTACATTTAAGTGCGAACAGTTCAGTGCTTACTCCGCGAGTTGTTCAAGGCGATTGTACGTAATGAACGTGACGCAGAAGACCGTTACGATACTGGCAGGATATCGGAAATGGTCGCGTGTTAACTCATCACCCGCCATTGAGGCAATTTTGCACCGGTCATACCATTCCCACAGGGCAGTATGGAGGATGGCAAAGAAGTAGCTCACTTGAAGTCTGGCACGGTTCCCGACCGCAACACTTTCTAGACCTGTATTCAACAAAGAAAATGGTGAAAAACGAGAATCATTATAACGATAGATATCACATATCGCAAAAAGTGAGGAAGAATGGAAGAATTTAATCTTCACTTAACTTTGATATTATTTCTGAAAGCTGTTTTATGAGCGACCTCGACGGAAACATAATGACACTCAAGCATGTCTATGCTGGTACTAACACAGAGAATCGTTTCGCCAACCTCTCGTTTAGATAACCTTCACATTGTATGTAACATTGTATGTTAAGTGTTCAAAGAATGGTGTGTAAGATAATGTTACGGAAGGGTTACATAAATTATGAAAATGCAATTATTACGTGTAAGCTTGAACGTCTGGAAACTAGAAGAGAAAAACTTTGTATTGCATTTGCCAAATCACTGTCTAACAACACACAATGTAAAGATTGGCTACCGAGACAAAAACATATGAATATTTCTCTCAGACATATATCAAAGCTCAATCAATATAAATGTAAAACAAATAGATTTAGGAACAGTGCAATCTCATATTTCATTGTCCTCTTAAACAGACAATAAAATGATGATTTTTATATATTCAGTATTAAATCATACCACGCGTATGCACTCTTTTTACACCCAAACCTTTAAAACTTTTATATTCATATTTTAATCGTATATGTATAGGTCGTGTCAGGAATGAGCTCTTTACTTTGTATTTACATGTATTGTATCACTATTGTTGTAAACATCAACATTTCAGCCTCTTGGCTGCAGTTGCATGTATTTTCCTTTTAATGTTTGTAACTTTTGAATATTTACTGAATTAACCATTATTGAATTGAATTGAACCGATGTGGCAACGATGATTATTTTTTCGCGAAGTGTCATTTGTATGGTAACCGCCAATTTCTGATCAGTCCCATCAACACAATTTCCAGGATTTAGCAGTTCACTTGGCCGTAAGTCATGACACGTATCAAATATGGTGCAAGTACAAAATTAATGTTCAAGCTATTTGATCGAAAAAGTGAGCAATAGTTGAGTGTTTATCTTCAGCAAAGGCGAGCGATCACATTTCAATGTAACTGATCATATTTCAATGTAACCTATGTCAATGTAATTTCAATTGATCTCGTGTTTGCGCAACTGACACAGGAAGTTTAAAATAAACTTGTGCATACAATGCCTTATTCTGACAGAACTTCGTCGTTCTCCCATATGCTGTGTATCGTTTTATTTCAAAAATTGCTCCGTTTCTGTTTTTGACAACATAATATTTTTTCTCAAAGAGGTATGTGTGTAAAGACGTATTTCTCTAATGATGATCAAATGCACAGGTAAAAGGATGCAAATATTTTTTTCAGGAAATTCACGTAATACTGACGTATGGGAGAGCATGTGACGTCACAAAATCAACATTTTTAAAGCTCATAACTTTCTTATCCTTTGACGGATTTTCATTAAACCTTCACTAATGTGTTTCTTTCATGTGTCTGCTTTTATTGAAACCAACGTATCTTCATGGTGAACTTTCACTTTAAATGATGAAGCATGGTACACGACCAGTTCAACAACATTACACTGATCACAGCCTGCCTTCTTCAATACCTGTTCTTATGGATGAAACACGTGTATGTTAAAAGGCCTTGATGAATGATTTCTGTCATAGAGCACCCAGGGTAATTGTATCGTACTTTAGTTGAGCCCCATGTAGTTAGATTACATACAATCCATCATACTTCGCGTTGTAATATGATTCATAATTGGTTAATTATTGGCATTTGAAACAGTGCTGTTAATTAAATGGTTGGCGTCAGTCTTTCTGTCTCTCTCTCTCTCTGTCTCTCTCAGTCTCTCTCTCTATCTCTTTCTCTGTCTCTCTCTCTCTCCCCCTTGCTCCCTCTGTCTCTCTCATTCTGTCTGTCTCACTCTCTCTCTCTCTCTCTCTCTCTCTCTCGTTCTCTCCCTGTCCTCCCCTCTCTATATATACGTAAATCACTCTCTCTGCCTGTGTCTCTTCTGCCTCTTTTTCTTCCTCTTCTCTCTCTCTCTCTCTCTTCCTCCTTCCCTTCCTCTCTCTCTTCTTCCGTCCCTTCCGATCTCTTCTTTCTCTCTCTCTCTCTCTCTCTCTCTCTCTCTCTCTCCCTCTCTCTCCGTCTCCCCCCTCTCTCTCTTCCCTCTCTCTCTCTCTCTCTCTCTCTCTCTCTCTCTATATATATATATCTTCCTTCTTCTCACCCTCTCTATTGCACTCCCCTCCAATATTGCACTCCCCTCCAACCATATTTGTCTCCCAGGCATGGTTGGATCCTTTGGTCCAGTGACTGGGATCTTTTTAGTGATGAGGCAACTCGAGGTAAATAACTCCACATCGTAATCACTCATTATTCAACCCATCCAGATTCTCTTCTCACAACTTTCACCCTAGTCCAGATACTGGCCGTATTTTATCGTCCGCCTCTTCTCCCACACACATTACGCCACTGATTCACATAGTACGCACACCGCACCAGACCACTGATTGCGCGACTCCACGAATCTGTCCGCCCGAGAAAAATCCAGGGTGAAACTTTTTTGTATGTGATGCGCCACCAACGTACGTTGTCGGCGGATTGCTAAATACAGTCCAGAGGTGGACTACCTTCGCCCCCTTGGCGGGTATCTGACGAACGAAAAATGGTTGCATCTTATGCATCCAAACAACTAATGTCAATGTCGTTAGCGGAGAGTTCCTTGCTACGTGAAACGATGCCCCTAAGCCATACTGCCCTACCCTGACAAAAGGAAGCAACTATTAAGACACAATAGAGACTTTTCTTGTAAATGAGCAAAATGTTTCTTTCACTTGCATTGGCATCAGTGCAAAACCACATCGTGTCAGATTAAATATCTCACAGCAAGACAAAAACTTTCTTGTCCAGATTTTGGCCGTATGTAGGGAATGCTGGGTACAATCTAAGAATACAAATAACCTAGATTTTAGTGATTTGTCATTTGCTTCGTTTTGTCGGAGTAGGGCTGCATAGTACCTTAGGAAAACAGGTATATGAATGATGGGCTGAAACAAATGCGATTATGACCATTATGATCATGCGAGTCAAAGTCATCATTCCAGCCGATTTGCAGTAATGGAACACGTGTCATCCCGTTATCACGTCATAAAACCCTCATTATGAGGCGGCCTATAGACGTACTAGGCTGTTTTCGCTGAGCAAAAAAAAATCGCTATTAATCGATCCAGGGTGATGTTTTGTAATTTGTCATCTCTCTCTCTCTCTCTCTCTCTCTCTCTCTCTCTCTCTCTCTCACCCCCTTTATATATCTCTCTCTATTTAACGTTCGTGTATCTGATCAGATTTCCAAAATGTAATATTCGACCATTATAGTTACTGCAACATGACATGGTATGCCAATGCCTCTAGCATGGTAGTCCCATGTCAATTACAGTCACTGTCACTGTGTATTGCCCTTGGCACTAAGATGATTAATACCATCTCCGTCTTTCTATCACATGTTCATCTCATTATTCAGACTACATGGAGAGAGACTCATCACACTAAGCAAATACTACAAGGCCATGCTTACAATCGGTAACACTTGGTTTTGAATTTAACTTCAATCAAGCTACATGAACTAATATGGCTGCCTGCTGTCAATGAAAACAGCATGAACGGTAATCATTTCCTTCATTCCTGAAATCACATAAAACCATGACAAGAAATATATCACCAACCACCGCTGTTAAAATGTTGTAGCGATTACAGCCATTGTGCCTTATGTTTGCAATTTGTTTTCGATTTCAAGGTAATTACGTACGTCTATATGTTCACAAATAAAGATTGCATAACACGACTGTTAAAATGTTGTAAAGATTGCAGCGATTATGTTTGTAATCCGTTTTCCATTTCAAGGTAAATGCATACGTCCTTATGTGCACAAATATAGATTGCATATATTGCACTGCAATGCTATAAACAGCACTATCACTGAAAACAGCATGAACGATAATCATCTTTTTCATTTCGGCTGAAATCACCATAAAAAGAAAACTATCGACATAGGCAAACATATTTATTATCATCTTCAAGACAAACATTTCAAGGTAAATGCTTACGTTCGTTATGTTCACAAATATATTGCACAGCATTGCTAACAAAACATATATACACACGTTAGATACTGTAAGCATGGTAACATACGATAACGCGGACTGTGATTGATCATTGCATTGTAACCATCCAGCGAATTTTCCTCCCGTGACAGACTATGGTATTGCTCTTTAAGAATTAAAGAAAAAATGAAATAGAATCTTCTCTAAGCTTCCGCTTTGGGGTTTCATATCAATTGATTAGTTCCTCCTGAATACCATATTCAATTACTTCTCCAGCACGTCCTTATATCAAAGAGCCTAGTCGATTATTTTTCTTATATTTGTTTAGTGGTTTTTCGAACCCCCTACCGTTTATTCATCTCATCCTGTCCACTTTGTCCTCCGTTTCTTTCACTCTTCTTTTTGTCATGTTGATATATTATATATCTCTTTTTCCTCTCTGTCTTTCTGTCCCTGTCCATGTCTATCTCTTTTTATATTTTATGATGTTCTAATCTCCTTTGTTCTCTCTCACTCTTTCCCCCTAATTTCTTTACTTTTTTCTCTCCCTTTACCTTTCTCCCCCCCCCCCCTTCAAATCTTGTTCTCACTTTCTCGCATTTTTGAACTTTCTCCTTTTCCCTGTAGATATTCATCTATTGTGCATGCACACATATTAGTGAGGCAGAATAGCATTTCGAAAGTCCTTTTTATGCTCGTAATATCATTTTTCTTTACAAAGATTTTCCTGCATGCTACCCTTTTTGTATGCCGCCCTCGATTAGCATAACACCTATACCGCGAAATGATTGCCACGATCATGAGGCAATTCGTCCTGTGTTAAACATGTAAATAAACCTCATCTTGATAATTCCGTTACCTGATTGGTTCACAGTCGTGACATACTTTTAACCATCTTCGCAAAAGTAGCTTATTTGCATGAATAGCGGTCATTTGTTCTTATATTTGTATAATTAGCGGTCAATAATATTTTTATTTGAATGAATAGCGGTTATAAGTACTTTAGATTGCATAAATAGCGGGCAGTTATATGTTTTACTCGGATAAATGTGTATAATGAGTGGCGACCAAATTGTACTGGAGTCCGTTTCTGAGTTCGCGTGTTACATAATTTGCTTGACCGACATTCAAATACACTTCAGTGTGTTACTGTTCCCGTTCGCACAAAATGCAAAATGTCGTGACAAACAGCAGTGATGATTAACATGACGTCACAATGCTCTTTGCTTGTGCACCTTTCGCAATATGTGTCATGGTTGTGGGCTCGAAATGTTTTCGCCCTCCATCATTATTCCATATGGTATATGAAAACAAATATTTACAGCTCAGATACTCGGGTAATAGTTAAACTATACAGGCCTATATGGTCCTCTCAAATCAATGTAATAATTACATTTTTTAGATGCAATAGCTTTGACTATGTAATTTTGAGTAGTATATGATCTTATGATATACAGAAGGAGTGAGAAAAAACCCATTATCTAAAGGTTGTCTTGTTTCAAGTATGAACATTTATTCATGGATTTTTATGATGATATCCAGGTAGAGTAATCATCCCAGCATATTTTGACACCATTTTTTATTCGGATCTTTGCATGCATACCTGGAAAATGGACAATATGCTGAAGACAGTAAACTCCCACTTGTGCAAAGTGGCTGGGTGAAGAATACAACAAGTTGTAAAATAATTTATAAATTGTGTGTATAGAGAAAGACACACACACGCAAGCACGCGCGCACATGCACTCACACATAATTATGTTTTTTTTTCTATGAAATATACAAACTATCTTCACAAACATCATTATCGTCGTCATCATCATCATCATCATCATCATCATCGTCACCTGAATCCAATGTGCTGCCTTAAAACATAGGTACAAGAACAATGAAAATGTATTTTGTTGGTTCTGTCTTTCGTTGGTTAACAATGGCAATTTACAATGGATATGTGCTTTTGTCGTACTTGCTTACAAATAATTAAACAAAAGTTATGAATGTCAAGCCCTGTTTGACTAGCAATAGTATTGGAATTATGGTTCGTCCTCATTGTGTGTGTGTGCGTGTGTGTGCGCGCGTATGTGTATGTGTGTGTGTGTGTGTGTGTGTGTGTGTGTGTGTGTGTGTGTGTATGTGTATGTGTGTATGTGTGTGTTGCAACTTTTTTTTTCTTGGTGCAGTGGGATTGTACAGTTTTCCGTCATGCATGCAGAGATTGAAATGAAAACGGTACAAAAATCAAAAATATGCTGGAAGGATCATTTTATCAAGAAGTAATCATGAACCCATGATTAAATGCTCATACCTCAAACAAGGCAACTTTAAAGCATTTTTGTTTGACTCTCTGTTAAATTGCTGTGCGGCGAAATACTGGATGCAAATTTCCGAATCATTAAAAATCAAAGACACACCATTACAAGTGTGGACACGGTAAGATGGTGAAGCCAATCATCGAAATAGATGACAAAGGGATAAAAAGTGCCAAGCTGGCAAACCCAATTAACACTAATGCCAACCAGCGCCGCCATATCAGTAAACCCGCGTTCCGCCGCTTGTTGTGGGCGGGGATCAAGTGCGCCGCCTGCGAGCGAGACGCGCCGTGGTCACCAGACAACGATGCTATACTGTACATGCTATCTATGTCCCTACTAAACAACTCTCTTCATTAAATGTGATTGAGTACTAAATCATTCATTGAAACAACTGTACACACGTATAATTCATTCCCTGTATTAATGTATGACTGACTTTGTATGCATTGGGCTATACCAAAGCGGGATTCTTATGTAGTATTCAGTAAGTATGAGAGTAGAAAATACTGTTTGAATGTATAAGGGTGAGTTTTGATTTTGCTTTGCAGTTTTTAAACCACATTTTTTCTGCAAGAAATAAAATTAATATCATAAGTTCTAATAATCAATATTCTAAGAAATAGTGTTGGTCAATTTCGCACACTTTCGCCTTTAAAAGTTTTATTCGCCTGATATTGTGTATATCTGTAAACATATTGAATACATTTGTTTGACATGTTTGACGGAGTGTAGCAACATGTTAGAATACGGGCTCTGAGGCGGCATATCGGATGCATCTGAATATTTCAGTTTCTTTTCAATTGATATTGCGCCCGTATTACATGTACTTTTATCCACAGCGCTGCAAATAAAGCCAAATCACATTCACTTAGCATCCCTGGTAAACTACCATGAATAATTCAATGACCATGTGAATATATGAATACATCTAAATATATTTTAACAGACGTTTCAGCAGCACCGCGGTCGTAATGTGCAATGGAGTGCCACAGCAATCTAACATTTAATAGTTATACGGCGGATATTAGTGCCATGTTGCCATCAAGCTTCATTATGACCTAAAATGTTATTTGATAATGGATGCCCATACACAATAAGTGGTCAATAGGGCGCCAATGAGGGAGGGGGAGTGGGGGGGGGGGAGGTGAGGGGAGAGTGGGGGAGAGGGGGGAGGGGTCTAGAACTCAATCCATCTGTAACACAGTGCAACAGTTACTGTTTTTACGATAGTGCACGTGATTATACTAGACTTATACATTCTCAAAGACCAACCAATCATGAAAGATCCCCCTCTGGACCCCGTTACATAAAGCGTACCATTAATGGTAACTCTGCAATCAATGGTACATGCCATAGTAACAACGCTTGACAGCAAATCAAACTCAAGATTGCCATAGCATAGTTGCCATCAATGGTAAGTTTTATGCAACAGGGACCTGGTTGTAAGAGGATTATTGCAAGATGGGGCCTTAGAGAGCTAGAGACTCCAATATTAGATTTTGTCGCAAATAAATACATGCGGAAATGTAGGCCTACAAGTAAACATTCAGCCTGACGAAAACTGAGCATCAGTGTAATGGTAAAGGAAGAGAGAGAAAACGATTTTCTTTCAAGGTAAACTGTCTCTTTCCTCTCCATGTTCACCTGATGCACTTTGTGGTTGCAATAATTACACAATTTGACACAAAAGTAATGAACTTTGCCTCAGTAAGGAAAGACGGTGGTAACAAGGAGGAGTTGAAATAAACGTCATTTGACTTTGTGAATTCCTTAATAATAAGACACAATTAAATTGATGCACCGAGCCAACGATAGGAGTCGTAGGAATTATTTATTTGTCAAATGTCGTCACATGTGGTCATTATTTGTACCCCAAGAAAAGCGAACTCGCTGTTGTGAATGTCCTTCGTACTGAAGGCAATATCCGGCCAGCTCATTAGACGTACCATCAGGTCAAGTCAAGCAGGGC
>OZ022597.1:16059773-16269773 GCA_963669155.1 Arbacia lixula
ATATGTCAGTAAAGGGGAAACACTTCCTCGCCGAGTTTGTTTGACCAAGTATGACAGATGGTCACCAATTGTCTTCGGTCACATCATATTCAGGATGGAGCTGATAAAAATGCCCTAATCCGACGAAATACTTGAGAGCTTTATTTGAGAGTGGCTTGGAGGTCGATTGGATATATGTCGTTGGGAGTTGGGAGCTAACCCTTCTATTAAAAGGTTACCAAATTAGAAAAATGAGTTCCCACTAATCTGTGTAAAATTATCCACTAAAAACGAATTTCACATTCGTTTTCCGCAATAAAGTCTCATTTTGACGAAAATTTGAAAAAAAAACCGCACACCTCCAGTAACGTCAGAGAAGTCAAAATGCCATAAATGCAAACAACGTGTATAAAATATTTTATTTACGCCGTTCAAACAATACGTTGCCAATGGGAACTCCAAAGCTTGTCCGAGGTTTGTCAAGTAGCAACAACTAATAGATTCAAAGTGCATTCCATCCATTGAATCTGAATGACAAGATACAGGTGAATGCAATAACGCGTTACTACGCAGTTAGGGGAAAGTTGTGAATACATTATGAAAATGGTCTATTGTTGAGTTCCGTACAATCTTGACTTGTCACTGGAGGCGTGCGGGGTTTTTTTTCTTCAAATTTTCGTCAAAATGAGACTTTATTGCGGCAAACGAATGTGAAATTCATTTTTAGTGGATAATTTTACATAGATTGGTGGGAACATATTTGTCTAAATTATTAACCATTTAAAGGAATCACCTTATCAACGTGATTGTTGCGTCGTCAATTGCCATCATATATAGGCATACACGTACACTGGTGGATAATGTACATCAGGTTTTTTTTATCGTATTTGAAACGGGTGACCAAAAAGTACTAAAATAGCTGAAATAACACTTATCAACCATGTCAACTACGGACAATACTGGTGTGTATCATGATTATCAAAGAGAGAATGAAGGAGTATGCATCTCACATACACTTTAAGACTCTACAGGACCAGGCGCCAACCAATGGATACAAAGGCCCTCCAGTATTAATTACTTTCAACAGCATGCACCACTACAATCAAGAGTTGCATTTATATAAAACACTTCAGATATCTCCCAATATAATTATCATTTAGAAGTGACTCTACATGAGGACTTGTAAATCCTGGGAAGTATTGGAATCACTCGTTCCTATCATCTTTTGTGAAGAGAAATATAGATTACTCTCCTTTCTTTGTTGATTCATAATGAGTACACTGATAAAAATCCAACACTAATAAACCTTGGCACATCTCCTTTAAGCTTTTAGTAAACATCACAACTATGAACCCAATTTACTATTTATATTTCTTATATATTCTATTAAGCACACGGAGACAAACTATTACTGCCTATTCATTATGAACTATAAACAGATGTTTAATCAGTGTTATAAATAAAATATTTTATTACAGAACTGTGTTGCATCATACCAGCAACAAGGGCATTTTCAGATTCCTTAGTACACCAGTATCAGCTAATCTGTATACTGAATGGACATCTATCATACTATTTAAATTCAAATTTCAATCAAATGCGATATTTATTGATAATATATATATATATATGTATATATGACATAAACAATCCTCAGACTTGCAGATTTTGATTTACAATAAAAGAATATATTTATCTACATTATAGATTATAAAATATATTGCCGTTGTTAAATATAATATTATTGTTATTATAAAACTTTCATCGATTTAAAAGATATAACGTACATTTTGAAGTTTAAATTGTCAATCATGTTTTAAAGATAAAGAAAACAGTTAACAGTAATCTGGTATCATCATTCTAACATTTTAACCTGGGTGTATATTAAAGTAATGTTAACATCACAGTTAACATATGAATGGATTTGTTTTTAAAATCATATATTTAAACGCATGATCTTAATGTTAAACAGAACAGCACTCTTACGTTGATTGTTGGTAAAAAAAAAATGCTAAGATATACAGGGTCCTCCAACATTGAACGTATTATGGAGAATTTAGGATAATATATATATATATATATATATATACAACAACAAAAATAAGGTGCCCCCCCCCCCCAAGAAAAATAGCATAACTTTTTATCGAAGAAGTTTTAAGCAACATATCTTGGCAGCATTGTACCTTTACTTATTGACTTACTTCCGTGTGAAAATCACATTAACATTGACTTTTGAAAAGTGACAATTTGGCATTTAATGTGTGCTCACTCATGCATGACTGAGTGGATTAATGTAATTTTCACACAAAAGTTAGTCAATAAGTAAAGGTTTAATCCTGCGAAGTTATGTTGCTCAATGTCTCTGCAATAAAAAGTTATGTTATTTTGCTTAGGGGGGGGGGGGGGCTTTCCTTTTTTTTTTGTTCTTGGTCATGAGTGCACGGTGGACAATGCTATGCCCGATAAAGAATCACCAGAGATATATTCTAGCGTGTAGTTTGATGGGACCACTGTAGTTGGAGCAATGCAAAGACATGGGAAGGGAACTACAAATGATTTATCTAACTGAAAAGCTCGGAAAACATTAAAATATGAGGTATGCAGTATTCGGAGGTTCATAAACGACATAAACTTTGAACGTGCCACTGGTACAATATGACACACACACACATATTATATTCTATGAATATTTAAAGGGTGAGTTGTTCAGGTACCAAACAGATTCAGAGACATGAACGCTCCGCGTAGACAAGAACGACACAATGCAATGTCCAGATAAAAGCACATAAACATTTGATAAAGAGACTTTTCTTCAACAGCGGAGTGAACCGTATTATCAAATAGATAACAAATGACTACATACTATGACTTGTTTCACTTCTCTGCAAAACAAAACATTTTTTTTATTGCAATCACGTTGCTAATAATGCATTGGCCCCATTGCAACAGGTGGCATAGGAATCGTGCAATTGAATCAGTCGTCAAATATGATAACGAATGTATGATACATAATTTCTTACCGTGACCATGCAACCATCCGTCGCGTCCTTGCCATTTGCTTTAGTGCTTCATGTTTGACTGGGAAATGCAATATTGACTGCTGGGTAGCATGCGTACGCTAATAAGATAGGTCTATGCCACAACTGATAGTGTAATGTGATGTATCATCCGTGCGCGCGCGCATATTACGGTCACCCATTGTAGAGATTGCTAGCGGACAGGTATTCCAGGTTCACGTGGCACGTTAGTTTAATCAACGTAACCAAGGCAGTATCCATCTGCAAGCGCGAACTCCAAATCTTCCCGTCCTTGTTTACCACCGGGAACACAACTAATGACTTGGCATCGATTGTGTTAACAAACATGTAGATCAGTGTACAGGCTTCGTGTATTGTTACATGGTGCAGATACTGGTTTGTAAGATGCCCGGGTAAGATGTCCGCGCGATCACCTGTTTGAGGATAGTCCGGTGTATGTTCGTCGGTTATCCGGCTACCCGTCGCAACTCATTTACTCTGTGCGTACAAATCCCATATCCCATATTGTGTGGTACAGAAAGAGTGAAATGTTAGTGTTTACGTCATTGTCTATAGCGCACACCATGCTTATCATGAAATGCCCTGGTAACGTATCATACAACGCGTTGCCAATATCGGACAACATACAAGCTTATTCCGCGTTTGTTTAAGAGTTCGGCCTGTAGTATGGAGGGTTCCCACGAGCAGCCATATTGGAGGACAAACAATAAAAACCTGTGCATCACAACATGAAAATTCATTTTTTTTTTATGGTGTAGTGCATATGTTTTTATTGTTTTGTCCTCCAAATGGCTGCTCATGGAAACCCTCTATAGACCAGTCAACCCAGTTCAGTGAACTATTGGCTTCCTTACGAGATGAATGGGTGGTGACGTCATAACCCTTGAACCCTGGCTTCAACCTGCTGCTCTAACAACTATTATTTAGCAGTAAATACCCAAATACGACTGCGGTGCACAACTAGTTAAGTCAATAAGGTGGTCAAATGAACTTTGAGTTGCCAGCTGTTTAATAATGATATTAAGATAATCATCTCGACCGAGTCAACAGTTAGTAAGATATATGTTTGTCCCGAAGCTTTAAGACATGAGAAAATGATTACCCTCAAGGATACATAATGGACTACGTGCTAGGTGCGTTCTACAAATCGAGCAATTACTCTAGAGCAGGTAGAGGAATCTGGGCCCTATCTAGTCATGCTAGTTATGCTAGTAAAGAACTGCGATTGATCACAATTTGACTTGACCTGATCAATAGCAATCGTAACTCTCTACATTAGAGATAGATTGGACTTGCGTTTGATTCAGAACAATCGCAACTCTATTTAGTAGCAGGCCCTGTTCTAGCCTCTGGCTTTGCATCTAAAATATGGCAGCGCGTATGCTTCATCCGCAAGGTTACCGCAGAGCCAGCGAGCTCCTGAGAGCTCCTTGGTCGCATTGGTTGAGGTAGCACAATGACTGAATGAGAAAACTGGATGTTTGACACCGATCTACCTTCATCATCATGGATACAACATTACAAATATTTATCACCAACCATTCGCCCTCGCGGTTATCAATATTTAATCGAAGATATCTAATCAATGTTACATAAATACCTTTGCTTATCATTTTATATGTCATAAATTCCCAATAGGCTCTTCTTACTTCGACTTTACCCTCTCTCAATCTACGCCATGAGCGAGACTAACACATCTGGCTGATGTCTCAAGCAAATAGCTTAAGAAGGCTATTTCTACCTCTTTTTTACCTGTTTTTGTACCTGTTTACTTATTGACAAGTATTACTGGTAAGTCTTAAAGAGGGCCATTTCGTTTGGTATACGAAAGAGTTATTGGAACAAAAAGCACATACAAGCGAGCACAAACAGGAACAAGCGCGGACTGTCAGCGGGTACGCCATGCTATAATCTGATAATCGAACGTAATCATGTTCATGTACTGCCTCGCAAAACGCTGGGGACGCGGTTGTTAATGCATACATAGTGTGAAAAATAGACCTTGGCTGTTAGGTTGACGTAAGTAATGTTGATTGTCAGAAGCATATTCCCAACGGTATAGAAAGCAAGTGGACATTGATGACGGATTCAACTTTCCAGTCCTCACGTCAACTTTCCCACTTTCATCTTCTTCCTCAACCGTCTTATAAATACATGTAGTCTTCCTCTTTCTGTGTTTCCTCCTATTTATTCTTGTCCGCCTTTATTTGTTTATTTTTCCCCTGGTACCTCTTCTTTAACTTACAGTCGTCTTCGTTTCGCTTATTCGTCTTGGGGCGTGGTTTATTTGTTGCAGTTACGTGTCTGGTTTATTTTATCACTGTGTGGTGGCGTTTCAATGTATATAAGACGTAAGATCTATAAATAAAAATAAAAAAAATAGCGGGATTGCAAGGCTCTATGGAATTATCCCCCCCCCCCCTTCCCCAGATATGTCGCAAATTTTTACATTATATAACCGTCGATACTTTCCAGGTCAAGCGAAGTAAATGTTAATTTGTTCCCAGTGAGCGCCTGTAATTTAAGCGACTGCTAAAGTTACAATTCGGTCAAGGATTGAGGTTCAACCCGGGCCTCGTTTTTCGGATGTTGGCGCAAAAACTCGCTCCCAGATGAAAAAAAAAACATACTTCATTAATACACGTCTGTGAAAGATACACACACACTGCCCCCCCCCCCCACACCACAACACAAAAACATACACACATACACACATACACACACACACACACGCACACACACACACACACACACACATACACACACACTCTTCCAGTAGCAATATGTTTGGTCACGTGCAGTGCTCTGAACCAATCAAAGGGCACGACTATTTTTCATATGGGATATAAAAACCACTATTGAATTCAGATATCAATCATTGTGGGTCCCCTCATTGTGCGCACATCTAAATGGTTACGTTTAAAACGATGAATTCTGTTGATACCTATCCAAGAAAATTTGCTTTCTAGAGAACACTCATTGTCATAAAGCATGGATGAAAATCTTTTAGAATTAGGTTCTTTGATCTGAAGATGTATGGAACAATTCTTGCTCTGCCCCGACCTCGAAGAACACTTTCTCGTGCTCTACCCGACAAAGAAGCGTGAGTTCAAATATTTATTGAAACCGTTGAACACGTACGAAATAGATCAAGCAAAATGACCGTCGTATATTAAGAAGAACGGTCTTGACGAAAGCTGAGTAATTCCGAACAAAGGGCAAACGACAAGCTAAGTGAGAGATTAGTTCGCGCACGATATTGACCGGATTATAAGAGCGTTCGTCTTCCTGCTAATATGCCGCTTCCCTTCACATCCATGACGACCATTTATCTTCCAATTAGACGTATTGCATTTTAACTTGGTAAAGCCGCACGGCCTCACTCACGTTAATAGCTTTCCGAAGCTCTATTTTATGCATATCTCCATTTCAGTAACATTATAATGAAATATTTATGGTATCAATAGAGGCGAACAAATTAAAAAATTAAGTGGGCACTCTGACATGTACGCGTCGCTTAGGAATGATAAAGTAAGCATTTTATTTGACGTGCGAAACGTAAAACTGCAGAATCCGCTTCACCCGGTCCTGTCGCTCTGTCTCTATCTGATCAGTTTCTTTTCATAATAACTGTCTCTAAGTGCGTACCAATGATGCGATCCTCTGCGTTCCATACATCCACGGCTAGGATCTTTGCCATTCTACTGTACTTCCCCTTGTAATGCGTGCGCGAACTCATGTGAGCGAATGGGGTCTGCACCGTTTTTTTAAAGCGTTCGCTGCCGATTGAACGATGAATTGGAGATGTAAATCCACTTCTAGGGGGAGCGGGGGAGGGGTGTCCTAAAAGCTGCCAAGAAATACCAAAAGGCACCTATAGTGGTTGCAGTCAAGAAGCAACCAAGAGATTTTGCGCGTCTTGCACAAACATGACAAAGTTTTTGTAATATAAGGATTGAATTTACTGAGCAATCATTACAACAGTCTCGCTGACATCCATGACATCTGGTGCGTGACTCCGATCAGTGTCTCCTTGTAGCTTTTGCTGCTCTTCCCAGCTTTTGCATCGATCTTGGCTGATTTTTTTTTTAGAAGGCTCCTAGGAGATATCCCATAATTCCCGGTTCCACCCGAGCTAAAGGCCGCATCTTCTGCCAATATACGTAGTTCAGTTTTCTATTACCCCTCTCATTACCGATTGCAAGACGATGGTTTACAGTAATGGGGATTTCGAGGCTTGCAGAAGGCTCGTAGACTTGCAGTAAAGTGAACTAAGAAGCTTCGTTGGCTTTCAAGGAGTCCCGACAAACTCTACTGGACATGATCTGCTATCGAGACTAACTCGTACATGCGAGGAATATGCGAGGGAGGCTGCTGGGTCTGCGACAGAGAGAGAGAGAGAGAGAGAGAGAGAGGGGGGGGGGGGGAGGGAGAGAGAGACGGGGAGTGGAGGGAGAAAGAGATGTGGGAGGGTGTGGGGAGACAAGCAGACAGGGAGAGGGGAGGGGAGAAAGAGAGAAAGAGAGAGAAAGAGAGAGAGCAAGCAAGAGGGGGGAGAGAGAGAGAGAGAGAGCAAAATGGAGAGACAAAGAGAGAGATAGTGATATCAATAATCATGATAATGACACTTCTCTATTACCACGACTACTTCTTGGATTTCTACTACTCCTACTAAATAATAAGACCATACTATTCTCATAATGATGATGATAACTTCTATTTATACAGCGCTTTTCATAATAAATATATATCAAAGCGCTTCACAATAACATGTATATAGAAAAGTAAAAAAAAACTTAATGACAAACATTAGATTAAGTATAATAACAATTTAAGAACTACATGTATGTTGAAAAAGCCTGATCCATGAGATGTGTTTTTAATTTTCACCTGAACAAGGAAACACTATTGATGCAGCGAATTTCACAATCGTGGGGCGGAGCATGAAAAGGACCTGTCACCAAAGCATTTAGTACACATCTACTATACTGGGGGGGGGGGGGGGGGGGGAGGGGGAGGGGGAGGGGGGAGGGTGATGCTACTTTTTCTGTTACTCATGTTACTTTTGCTTCTACTACTACTTGAGAGTCGGTGTAGAGAGTTGGTGAATATCTTTCATGTCGATACGTTCCTTCAAATTGTGCGCTTAAATGTATTCCCAAGAGTCACATAACAATCCTCTCTCGCCATCCACCAACGATAATCATAGAACATGTCATATATGCTATATCATTTTTCGTAAGTGTCAACAGTTGTTTAAAACAAATGATAGTTTTATAATCCGATGCCCTAAACTATGTTACACCCTAGTCACACTAGAGGCGGAATAAGCCGGAATGCCGTCGGAATGAAAATTCTTGTCACATTCCTGGATATTCGATGTGCATTCTGACCGCATTCTGAGTGCATTCCGAATATTGTGGTCCATTCTTGTGTCCGGCCCGAATGTTTTGCTTGTGCTCAAAACTTTTGAGGTGCATTCGAACTGGAAAATATCGAACGGTATTCGAAATGCAGTCCAGCAGCACTCTGACTGCATTCAAAATATTCTGACTGCATTCTAGCTGCATTCTAAATATTCCTCCTGTGTTTTAACTACAATCGAGCTGCATTCGAGAGCCAATAAACCCGGAATGTGTAAGAATCTTTCGAGATGAGTTCGAAAGACATTCTAAGTATTCGAACGGTATTTTTACATATTTAGCCCAATTCGAAATTTTCTCCCGAATGTGGCTTGCATTTCGAAAAATTTTCATTCCGGCTGATTCTGCTTGATTCCTGCTGATTCGGCGGGGGCTTTATGCGCAAATCATAGGCATGCCCATCATTAGAAGTTGAGCAATTATGCATGCGGTAAGTCGGGAATTCCTTCCACCTGTGGCCTTGTTTTCGTGGTCGAGCTGTTAAAGGTCCCCTGTCATCAAAATATATGTCGACTTATGTTGATGTAACATAATATGTACATAACAAAATCACTAACTGTTCAATGGAAATATGGGTCCTATATTTTAAAATAATTTTTCATTATTTTTTCTCAGCACTGATAAGCCCCGCCTCCAAAATATCCTCCAACTCAAGATTCCCACTGTGACATCAAAGGTATAAATTAGTACGATAATAAGCAGAATTTATGCACAACTTAAACATTGCAATGACTACCTCCACCTGCCCACAAGAGCATCATATGTCTCCACACAATACCATCTAACAACCTTTCATGTGGGAATAATCGTTTCCTTTTGTCAGAAGTGTGCTAGCTATGTGAAGATATAAACTATATAAGATATAAGCACTTGCAAGTAGTCATTGCAATGTTTAGTTTGTGCATAAATTATGTCTATTATCCTGCTAATTTCTACTTTTGATGATGTCACAGGGGGAATCTTGAGTTGGAGGATATTTTAGAGGCGAGGCTTATCTGTGCTGAGAAAAATGTAGAAAAAATATTTTGAAATATAGGACTCATATTTCCATTAAACAGTGAACGATTTTGTTATATACATATTAAGTTGAATCAACAGAAGTCAACATATATTTCGATGACAGGGGCCCTTTAAATATGGTGTATCCATCCAATAAGCCAGTTCGTAGTTACACCATGGTCGGACTATCCACTGAATCACATACTACGAGAATGCAGACTGGGATTTGTTCGTGAAGCAGTGTTGGTTAATCAATGTAAAGACATTTTAAAGCGTGCTCATAACACAAATAGAATCAGGTGCACACGTGGAATGTTCTTTCACTACCTTCACATAGCTGAATAGGTGTTCTCGTATTTGCATGATAATGGGTATAAACGTGGTCGACCGTCTAATGAATTTCCATTTAACTCTGTGAGTGGTTCGATTGACCTGAGGTCATTTGAACCAGCAATGATGTGCTCATGCGCACATTGCAACTACGAACTGGCTTATTTACTGCTGGTGTAATGTGAGAGACTTTTGTTGAAATAAGGGCCGACGTGAAGCGGTTTTTCATTCCGTTTATATTCAAGACACGTTTGTTTTTTAGCCAATATCAGGGAGTCTACGTATGCTGCTTATAGCTATCTAGACTTGACAGAAATAAAATAAGGTTGAATAAAAAATAGCGTGTAAGGTCGATGTAACTACCTTTTCCTTTGGTGATTTTGTCGGCCGTAATGGGTTGGCTTTGGAGTTCACCCTGAGCGTGCAGACGATGCACATAATCAAAGCGATAGTCGCACACAGATAGCCGATCGACGATCCGATCAACACGCCGTTGGCTGATATCGTCTCCGCTGCAATAGAAACATGTTGATTACTCGTAAGGCCAGACTAATCTTGCTTCTAGCACATGTAAGAAATGCCAACGTGGCTCTTTCGATAGTGTTTCGATACTTGCAGTTACAAATGTTCCATGGGCTGCTTCAATACGTCGGATTGGAAATGTTGAAAAGTTTGTTTCAATTATTTGGATAATATTGTCATATATGAAGTTTCGACACCTTGGCGGGTGATCGTCACATATGATATTTTGACACCTTAGCGTGTAATCAATATAAACACAACTAAAAGTAGCCCCCCCCCCCCCCAAGCAAAATAGCAGAACTTTTTATCGGAGAGATTTTGGCAAAATAATTTGCCAGATTGTTACTCAACTTATTGACTAACTTCTGTATAAAAAATTATATTAATCCAATTAGTCATGCATGAGTGGGCAAATGTTAAAGTCAAAAATGTAACTTTTCAAAAGTCACAAGAGTAATGTTCCTGACGTTTTAACAATACATTTTGGCACTTCCTGTGCGATTTTTAAAGTTTTTGTAGTCAACCATGACACGAAAATGACTTCTTATGCTATACATAAAATGTCATATTACATTTTGGTCAAAATACATGTATGCAGATTATTATTTTTTCACCAAAATTAATGGTTTTTAACATTTCAAACTCAAGAGGGGCGAGTATTTGTTAAACGGTGCTCACTCAACCAGAACAATGGGCCAAGTGTCGGGATAGGTGTTAGTGCATTGACAGATGGATGATAAGCATTGAAAGGACATAAATTTTATGCATCAGAAATGGAATTTGTCAAAAAATTCATGTGACAGAATCCCAACATTACCCTTGTGACTTTTGAAAAGTGACATTTTTGTCTTTAAAATTTGCCAACTCATGCATGACTAATTGGATTAATGTGATTTTCACACATAAGTTAAACAATAGGTTAAGAAACATTCCTGCCAAAATGTTTTGCCCAAAACCTCTTCGATAAAAAGTTATGCTATTTTGCTAAGGGGGGACTTACTTTTTTATGTGTGTTTACATCATGTTTCGACACTCTGACGGGTAATCGTCATATGGTTTTTCAATATTCTGGATAATAAATATCCAAATAGGCTGTTGGATACTTTCGATATACATACATGTAACTGTTTAAAGTCGATGTAGTAAATATATCTATTAACACAGACTGATGGGCTGGTAGAATTACTGCGAGGGCTACTTTGGGAGGGCAGAGTCCTTTATTATACCATATCTGAACTTATATTCAATGGAAATTGAAGTAAATTGAAATTTAGATTCGAAATGTAATACCTCGTGCTATCTCTTCTGGTGAGTAGGTTGGCAGTGCCTCTGCGCCTCCCGGTGGCGTTGTCATAGAGACGCCTGGAGGCGTGGCTTCAGGAGTTGCCAGGGGGCGGGGTTTAGTCGATAGGATTGGTTCACTGAAGCTCGTTGACATTCGTTGGCTCGTCTGTATCGGGAGCGTTCCATTCGTCCTCGTTCGTACAGATCCTTTAGTATAATGTTGTTTGATAATAAATAACTATATCAGTTGGAAGATATCATGCTGATCTTTGAGGTTATTGATTTGATACGGAATACAAATAATTTTCTGTTACTTCAAATGAACATTTAATTGAACATACATTCATCCACATTGTTGTCACGATAAGAGTGTCTTTACTGATTCATATTTGCTTCTTTCCATGCTGGCCATGTTTTTAAAAGGGCATATACTGAACTGGGAAGGCAAAAAAGCCTTCAAAATGTAATTGATAGCAATATTCTTGCCAATGGTCTTAAATTCATGTATTGTCTATTTTAGAAGCTTGCTGAAAGTTATTTGCCCTCAAATGATCTACATTTGGAGTAATCAGTGATTAAATCATAAATCCTCAAAATGTTCGGGCCGAACATTTTGAGGATTTAATCATTAATCATTAATTACTCCATATGTGGATCATTTGAGGGCAAATAATTTTCAGCAAGCTTCTAAAATAGACAATACATGAATTTAAGACCATTGGCAAGAATATTGCTAACAATTACATTTTGAAGGCTTTTTTTGCCTTCCCAGTACTGTATATGCCCTTTAAACAGATAAACCAATTGCATGATATTTGAAGTGACACCTTATAAAGCATTGATTGATTTATACAATTATCTGACACGATTGAAAGGGACATAATTTGTTGTCGAAAATCACGAGAGTTGTAATAATCTAATAAGTATCAAACTAGCCGTCTTCGTCCCATTACGCCATCAGTAGCCACAAACCCAAGCATCACTACCTGAATCTGGCGGTGGTTCGGTGCTGACTGTGACATTAAGCAATGCGGTGCTGCCCGTGGTGTTTGGCAGCTCAGTGTTGGTTGCAGTGTTTGACGGTCCCGTGCTATTTGTAATGTCCGGCAGTTTCGTGCTGTTCGCGGTGTTTCTTGGTGTTATACAAGTGTAAGTCGACCTCTCACTGACAACTCTGCACGTCATATTAGCTGGACACGGGGACGACCTACAGTAATCAACTACCACGAATACGCAACAATACTAAAGGATAGTTACTGATAGGACCAAAAAGGATGGCGATGGAAACTTTCAACATGATGAATATGACTAGATACAAGGAGCAGAACAAAAAAAAAGATGAACGAATATCCCAACGGAGAGAAAGATAAAAAAAAAAAAAAAAAAAAAGAAGAAAAATAACAAGATGGAGTAAATTAGGTACAAGAAGTACATTAGGAAAGTAATGTGAAAAGAGCATAATTATATGAAAAGGTGTCGACAAGAAGGAACAAAATAAAACAGTAAAGAGCGGGTTTTAAAATATTAAGGAAAAACAAACCTGCTACAAATTCAGATATATTGTTGCTCTGTGATGGCATGGGCATATCGCGTGTTGGGGGAACTCGGTTTCGATGTATACAAACAGGTTAGAACATGGAGTCTAAAATGATGTTTTACAAGCAGACTGAGATAAGACATAAGACATTCTGCCATGCCTTGATAAAGGCTAGGAAACAAGGTATACTATACGATTTATTTTTGGGGTGGTTGTCTGGCCAAATTTCCTTTAGTGTCATTACATTTTGGTTCATGAATTTGTCTCTTTTTACATGTCGTTTATCTATATACCGTCATTTTAATATTGTACATGCAGGGTTTTTTGTCTTAATGTGATGGAAATAAATATGAATTCAATTCAATTCGATACCTCCCTGCAGTTACGAATCACGCTCACACACTCACCTTCGTCCACACTGAAGACCTTCAGGTCTGTAATGGCGTTACTGAGCTGAAAACTGGTCCCGTCCTCACCCAAGAGGGCGGTAGTAAACGTGACAGTCGGATTTTGGTCGGGGTTCTGTAAGCCAACGGATCCTATGCCTCCTCGCCCACGATCCACCCAGTACAGCACGCCGTCATGGACAGTGATGTTGGTTGGACGAACAAACTCAGAAGACAGATTGAAGAGTGAGCGCCTCTCTTGTGACGTCACATTGTAAGATTCGACTAGCCCTGGCTTGTCGATCCAATACAGGAAGTTGTCTGAATTAAACAAATGGTTTCGGACTTTTAATCGGTCTTTCACTATTGCGTATTAATATTTCTTCTCTCCCCCCCCCCCCACCTACTAAATATGTTTATCTGCGTCTCTCTCTCTCTCTTTGTCTCTCTCTCTCTCTCTCTTTCTATCTATCTATACATATAATATTCTGTTGATTTCGTGCAAAACCTGCTCTCTCTTTCCCTCCCCCTTCTTTCCCTTCTCCTCATCCCCCCCCCCCCTTTTTTCCTCTCTCTCTTACTCTTTCCCCATTGCCTCTTCCTATCTTTCACTCTTTACATAATTTCATCTATGTCCAGGTCTATCTGTCTTTCTCTCTGCGCATGTATCACTCCCTCTCTCTCTCTCTCTCTCTCTCTCTCTCACACACACACACACACACACACACACACACATACACCACTTTCTCTCCCCACTTTCTCCCCTCCTTTTCTCCACGCCCACACTTCTCCGACCTACACTGCAGCTCAAAGGAATCAGCGTAGGGAAAGGGAAAGGGAACAAAGGGAAGGAGCCGCAGTTTTAATGCGCGTTATATTTTGTTCAGTTCAGCATGCAACACGATGCGGTTTAAAACAGCGGGTCCCTCCCTTTCTTCCCTTTCCCTTTCCCTATGCCAATTCCTTTGAGCTGTTGTGTATATCAAATATTCCTTATCTAGCTACGTGCGAGGGGATCTCCCTGCTCACTCACCGGAGGGATCGAAGTACAGAGTGGTCACATTGTTCAGGCCTTCCACGATGTTAGTCTTGCTCACGGACATCAGATTGGACTGTGCAATATTGGAAACGTCCGACCAGTAAATAAGCCTGAAAACAACAAAGTCGTTTCTTTAATCACAATATAATTCGAATTGATATGTTTACTTCGTAATGAACATAACATTATCAATGTGAATTGTTATCAGAATGATAATGTTGCGGTTATCAGTCGACTGTACATTTGTACATGGCGTAATAAAACATCTATACCTGGAAAAACAAAGTAATCTTCCTCGCCTTTTGGCTCTCTGTGTATTTTCACACGGAGTACACTCAGCTCATGGGACTTGGCTTCGACGACACCCAACCCCAGAGGACCTGTACACATGTTATGTAATTTAATTTCTTCATTATGCAAATTAGCCGAATTACATATGTGGTACAAGCCAAGGAGGGCCCATACAAATGTGATCAAATTGCGTTTTTTAACGCCAACCAAATTAACTTGAAGTTGAAATATGTCTTGGGAAGATACTTTTTTTTACAAAAATAAATTACTGTACAAAATTTGCTACGTACAACCACGGTCGCACATGATCCATCATGTACAAGACTTCTAATGGACTTGTACACAACTTGATTATTTTTATCATCTGTTTGATGGAGAATGAAGGATAAAGAATGAAGGATGAAGGAGAATATGAAAGGTTTCAAATGAACACTTTACTTAAGTATGCATAACCAAGGATATTTCAGTTACGCCGCGTACCATCAGCCGTTTGATTAACCGAAACTCATTGTACTCTTCCTCTAGTCACAAATGGATGCTTTACTAATGTTCTCTTTGATCTCCCATGTTCGAAGCCACCGATTCTCTGGATAATTTTTGCCCCGATTTGATGTTTAAAGAGAATGTTTATTTATTTATTTTTTTCCAGTTTTATTTATGCAAGATGGCCTCTTCAGTTATCAAATTCTTGTCACTGAGGATGCGCAGAAGAATTTAGGGAAATATCCTCACCCCATATGCTTGCGCAGTTGTAAAAATGCATCTATAACGATTCAATCTACAAATATTTTTTTAAATAAGGTTAAAGTCTCTAAACGTGATTTCAAGTTGCAGTAAAAAAAAAGTATTGATTTCACACTGTTCCGCATCATATTCTATTAAAAAAAATGCTGGAAATGTTCCTTTTAGACAATTGACATCAAAAACGTGCCCAGTATTTTCATTTCGAAAAGTATCAAATTTGTCCTCGATAACTACATAATAACACTATGTGGCAAATCTAATAGATCATCAGTAAAAGCTGAAATGAATTAATGTTTAGGAATATGCAGAACATATTATACAACTTCAGATGGACATGACGCAATCGCGTATCCATCATAATGTTAAGAGAAGCTGCCAGTCCTGAACATTGAGTGGCGGTATCCATTTCCTTAAACATCCTTGGCATAACTGATTTCATATCAATATCATGATGGTATCGTTGCCTGAAAGTCATTGACATTACAAAAACATTCCCATGCCAGACACGACGTTGTTCGGTATGAATTGTCTGTAATTATACACACTCGGCACATCAAAGAGTTCAACATAAAGTTACGTGGATCAACTTACCCATTAATGTCATCAACGTTGGGGGCGTAAACTTGCTCTTTTCGATTAATTCTGCCTACGTCCATTCGGTTTATTCCGTTGAGGTTCGAGACAGTGACTCTAAGGCTGTAGCCACCGATAAAAACAAGCTTGCGTGTAGAGCGGTCAACTGCTAAGGCGGACAAGGCTGGAGAAAACCGGAAGAGTAATACAAAGTATATAAATATATGTACAGTAAAACTATGATTTCCATTATTCATCTTCAATACATTACTCGACCTGAATATAAACTCGTGATAATACAACATACCACCACCATTCACAATAAGCCATTTTGTAATTGCAATTTGCGCATGAGCAGATTATTGGTTTTAGTAAATGACCTCAGGTCAATTCCCAAACTCACAGAGTAAAATGGGAATTCATTAGATAGTCGACCACATTTCAATCTATTATCATGCAAATATGGCAACAGCTATTCACCTCTGAGAAGATAGTGAAAGAATATTCCACCATGTGCATCTGCTTCTCCGGGCAAACTGTAAAATGTCTTTACATCCATCATCCAACACAGTTTAATGAAACAATCCCAGTCAGCAGTCTAGTAGTATTTATTCAGTGCATTGTCCGACCATGGTGTAATTACAAAATGGTCTATTCAAAGTGCCACGTTTACTTATTCCGATAGGAACTGGTGCTTACCATTGCGATTCATGTATTTTTTTGTTAACAAAGAAAATATGCCTGATTGCGTGCATGACCATGCTCTTTAATACCTGCTACTGCCACACTCGAGTTCTAAGGATGTGATGACACATCAATGTGATCAGCCTGTCCACAGCTGGAAAGTCAGACCAGGGAGGTGGTAGGAAGGAGTACAAACTCGAGCATAATACATTCAAACATCTGTATGGATACTAAAGCGTGCTCATGAATGTTAAAAGCATTCCATAATCATGACAATGCTTTGATGTACCATGTGCCGGGCCGACATTTAGCTGTTTTCAACTTGAAATGAAATTTCTTTAATTTTCCATTTGTCTCTAGAAGCTTTGTTTTTGAAATATGTGTTTGCAACCTATAAGGAAGTTAACGGAATAATATGACAATCCTTTACTCTTCTTGTATTTCGAAAAATAATGAGGAATCATTAAAAAATCATATAACATATAAGATATTTGTGTTACCAATTTCTTCACTTTCCGACATCTTGTGCATTTGTGGGATTCAACCATTATTAAAATGATATATTAAGCTGTGTATTAACGTTATCGGTATTTGTGTGAGTTTGCGTGCAGCGGAGATATTTTACTTCAAAATTTTGTTTGTGTTTGCTAATATCCGTTATGCTCATGGAAGTATAATGACATTAACAGAACGGGACAAGCGAAATGAGACTGTACATTTTCTTTTGTTCTCTCTGAGAAGCCGTTGCCATACAATCATGTTCATAATTGTTTGAACACCTGAAAAAACCTGTTGAGAACACATAACTTTTCAGCGGCGTGGCACATGGGTTCAAAGAAATAAAGTTGCTTCATATCCTTCCATAACACATCCCTGGTCAGACACAACTCTATAAAGTTATCACCCAACATCTCTTCTGTGCATCCCTTACGAGCTAATGGGACATCTCTTTCTCGTGTATATAGCAGTCGGTGCAGACTCACAAATGGTGTCACTCAGGGATCAGTCCTTGCATAATCTTGAATAAAATCTTTACAGATAACTTTCCAGACACCTTGGCTTAACGATACATATTAAAGGTTCCCTGTCATCAAAATGTATGTCGACTTATGCTGATGCAACATGATATGTACATAACAAAATCACTAACTGTTCAATGGAATTATGGTTCCTATATTTTAACATAATTTGTCTTTATTTTTTTTCAGCACTGATAAGCCCCGCCTCCAAAATATCCTCCAACTCAATATTCCCCCTGTGACATCAAAGGTAGAAATTAGCAGGATAATAAGCAGAATTTATGCACAAACTAAACATTGTAATGACTTCCTCCATCTGGCCACAAGATCATCACATGTCTTCACACAATACCATGTAACAACCCTTCATGTGGAAATAATCGTTTCCTTATGTCAGAAATATGATATGTGATATAGCTATGTGATGCTATTAAAAGCACTTGCAGGTAGCCATTGCAATGTTTAGTTTGTGCATAAATTATGTCTATTATCCTGCCTTTGATGTTGTCACAGGGGGAATCTTGAGTTGGAGGATATTTTGGAGGCGGGGCTTCTCAGTGCTGAGAAAAAATATAGAAACAGTATTTTAAAATATAGGACAAATATTTCCATTGAACAGTTAGTGGTTTTGTTATATACATATTATGTTGCATCAACAGAAGTCAACATATATTTTGATGACAGGGACCCTTTAAGCGAGACTAAACTCACATAATTTTTTGTTTGGAAATAGCCTGGTCGCCTGTCTCTCGGGAAGGCCCATACGAATACACTTGATAGTGCGAGTGCCGACCTGGTTCCAGAACACCGTGTTCGTAACGGGGTCATACGTCACACTTCCCGGGAGAGATGTTTGACCTCTGAACTCAACCCTTTTGTAAATCAGGTCGGTGAGGAGGGAACCCTTTATGACGTCACTGTAGTAGATTGTGTCGTTCGCGTTATCAACGATGAAAACTCGGCTTGCTTGAAACATGGCACAAGTCAACAAGTCTCATTTGATTAACCAGAAACATTAGACCTAAAGGTCAATAAATATGCTTACATTTCAATAATAATTATTATTAAAAACGTGAATTGTACTTTTAAAATCGAGCTGATCTAGTCAGAACAATAGTATATCAAATTCTCTAGCAAGCAAATCAAAGGTGTTTTAAAGTATTATATCGAAACAATAGCTGACATAATAGATTTGAGCATAGAAAATAAATGTCAATATGTTTGTACACATGCCCTGGAAATTTTCCGGCTGACCTCCAAATAAAATAGATTTTATACTCTTTCATTTATACGTCAGATATTTATGACAATTTCAAAAGACTAAAAAAAAATATTGTGAAGTGCTCTTATAATATTTTCTTCCATTTTTTGTTGTGGTATTTACACAAATTCACTTTGTTGACCCACGAAAGAGCGTCACATGTTTAAACATAGCGTTAACGATATTCCTCAGTTTGATTTTATTTTTAAATTTCAATTATCTCAATTATTTCAATTCAACTAATGCGATGAATGTCCTGGGGCCCATTTCATAAAAAGTTGCTGTGATAGCAACTCTTGCTGGAATGTCAACTTTCATTGAAAGAGCCAATCAGGAAGCAGAATTTTCACTGTTGCCATGGTAGTTGACATTACAGCAAGAGTTGCTATCATAGCAACTTTTTATGAAATGGGTCCCAGGTCAGCTAGATACTGTATTTTATTTATTAAACCCTCTGTGTGCGACAGTGGCTTTATACATACAAATCACATAGGACCACAGTTTATCTGGCAAACAAGGGGTTAATATAAGTTCTTGTAGCGATGCATTTATTATTATCGTATCGTAATTACCTCGAGTACACCCTGACATGACCAGAAGAAGTAGCAGGAAGAACTCCATCATATCTAGATGTGAGATGTAGAAACGCATTAACGATTATACGGGATTCTATCTGTTTATTATCTTACTATATTTGAAGAGCTTGCAACCAAAAGGTGCATGATTTCTATAGACCTGTAGCATGTTTGCTTAAAACACACATTTTTAGCATAAAATCATATTTAGAAATACGAAAACGATCATAATAACAAGACATAGAAACAAAATTATGGAACAAACGCATCGACCCTTAAAACTAGCTAAGCATACCTATTTTCAATAGTTGAATTTTCTTTTACATTCGTGTTGCTGCTATAAACCAAGAATTTACTCCAGCAGGATAACATTAATGAGAAATAAAGCTAAATTAGAACTTCACGTGGCACAATTGTACGTATTCTCCTTGCATGATCGTGATATTGTTTTAGCAATATATGAAATCATGAAGAGACCAGCTAAGATAGGAATCGAATAGTACTCAAAGGTATTTAATCTTATTATCCACTTCGATTTCCTTATCTTTGTAATTCATGTTTTATAAATATCCAGATAATGAGGAAAAGTAAGACATGGAGTTCTCACGGTTAGTGGCTTAATATTTGCGTATGCACCGACTCCAGGACTTTGGATTTCGATGACAAGACCATGAATCTGAGCAGGGATGTGTTAGGAAGGAGGGGCAACTCGAGCATAATATATTCAAACATCTGTATGGATGCTATAAGCGTGCTAATTAATGTCAAAAGCATTCCATAATCACTGCAATGCTTTGATGTCCCATGCGCGCCACCGACATTTAGCTGTAGTTAATTTGGAAAGCAATATCTTTAATTCCCTATTTTGTATCTCGAAGCTGTGTTTCTTTTCACATTATTTTGCAATTTTCAAGAAAGTCAAGGACAACACCACTAAAGATCCTGTACTCGGTTTTCTTCTTAATAATTGTTGAATGATGCACAAACGGAGATATAAGATAATATTCTTACTAACACAATTAACAAATTTCTGCACTTTCCGCAGATTTCCGCAAATGGGATTCAATCATTATCAAAATCATATCTTAAGCTGTTTATTTCCATTAACAGAGTTTGCGTGCATTTGCGTGCAGCTGAGATACTTTACTAGAAATCCTGTTTATTTTTGTTCGCTGATATCTCTTTTCGTCACAAAAGTATAGATGCAATTCAACAGAACTTGACAAGCGAAATAAGACTCTGCATTTCTTTTGTTCTCTCTGAGAAACCGTTGCTACGCAATCCTGTTCGTTATTGTTAAAACACCTGAAAAGCACATACTGAGACCACATAATTTTTCCGCGGTGGCACGCATGAGATTAAAGAAATAAAGTTGTTTCATATCCTTCCAGAACACATCCCTGATCTGAGTAAGGCTGTTTTCTCGTTTGGAATGTTAAACATGTGCTACGCTTCCACTGCCGAACAGATCAACTCGATTGACCCGATCACATGAAAGTCACTACCAAGCTCGTCAGTTGTCAACACTTTTTCGGGTGGGTCATGTAGGTAGCCAGGGCGATGGCGACTGAGGTAGACCAGCTTGACCACTTGACCACTCCTGTCTAGCGAGCCAGACCAGTGCCCGATCGCTTGATCGAGTTGATCGGATCGGAAATTATGTCACGGTGATCTGGTCAAAGTGAATGCGTCGATTATACACTCAACCATGCCT
This sequence comes from Arbacia lixula, assembly GCA_963669155.1. Taxonomy (NCBI): domain Eukaryota; kingdom Metazoa; phylum Echinodermata; class Echinoidea; order Arbacioida; family Arbaciidae; genus Arbacia; species Arbacia lixula. Next base: position 16,081,172 of record OZ022597.1, read on the forward strand.
ATTAACTCTTACACTACCATACAGGCTCTCATAAATCCATTCGCTTTGTACATGCACATCTTTACGTAAATAGTAATAATAAAAGTTAAAGTAAAACATGAAAGTTCATAAGCATGAGTGAGTCATTTGTTATTCATGTAGAAACGAGCACAAGTTACAAAGCGTATGATTTATTTGTATTTACCCTTTGTCATAAAATGTGTGGTTTCATACCATCATTGCCATTCAATAGCAGACACATGCCACTCAATTTTGTTTTCGTTAAAAAATATATATTCTACATCTTAACCGATTAAAATTGGAAAGAAACTTTTCTATATGGCTGAAAAAAATGCAAGAGAGACCTGTTATTTTAGTACAATGTACAATGTAAAAATTTGACCGAACAACGTAAAAATAAACTACGACTGACATTTTTCCCTTTCAACTGATATAACTTTGTATGATTTATGATGAGAGAAAACTCTTGAAATCGGGATAAATCTGCCTGACTTACACAAGTGATGCGCCGTCTCCAAGCTTCCGTGGATCTCAGCGACGTCCAAGCTCGTGCAAATAACCCAGTTTGATCAAAAATGTATGAAGCGTACGAGGTTTGATCACGTGACGTCTACCTAGGTTTATGTGCATATTCCTAGAAGCGAATAACAATACAACAATGCAGCGAGTATAGTTAGTGGCAGGTCGTAAACGTGTATCATGTGTCATGTACATCATAAAACAAGTCCTTCACGCCTATATATAGTAATTAGGGACTGCTGGTATTGATAAAACATAGTAGCTACTGTTTGAAGATAATGTGTCCGTTTCATAAACGTCCATAAACTTAGCATGAATGAGCAGTATTGATAAAATGTAATAAGAATATTAATAGAAACATGGCCGTCACCCTAGGGGAGATGGGGGGGGGGGTGCGGAAGATGCAAAGATTTCCGACTCTGTGATTGACTGAGACCACTGGCTGAGACCCAGGACCCGGTGAAGAATATGACGTCACATTTCCAGTCGTCAGTCTTTACCACTGATCTCTACACTAACTCATAGTGTAGAGATCAGTGGTCTTTACTTCTGCAGAATCCTGGCAAAATTGTGTAGTTAAGTTAAAGAATTGGTGGTAAGGTTAAAGTGGTCGGGATAGAAGAAATTATGATGTAGTTCGTATTATATTCCACATACTAAGAATGTTGCTATGTGATTGGTCAAGAGCTGATCACGTGATGAGGCGCAGTTTTTCCTATCAGATCACCTGAGAATAAAAGTTCGTTACACTCTAGGTGATAGTACTTTTTGGTTTCGCTGATCTCTTCACTCCTCACAGTCCTAATGCGTGATTAATATTTTGAGTACGCGCGAAATAAAAGTGCGTTACACTCGTACTATCAACTCACTCTAACGCGTCCAAACGCGCGTCATAATGCGCGTCCTAATTAAACGCGCGTCATAATGCGCGTCCTAATTAACGCGCATCCTAACGCGTGTTCCCCATGGCAGCGGCTCGGGGTTAGGTAGAGAAGTAAACATTACTTTTGTACGTCAAATTGTCATTTTTGGTATAGATAGTTGGCTTCAGATGTGGAATATAAATCAAATAATCAACTTTTGGTTTCAGGCAATGAGACGAACTATCACTTCCTCGGCGATCTGAATGTATACGCTATCTTACCTCAGCTGCGCTTCGGAAAGATAGCTACATCCAGATCGCCTCGGAAGTGATAGTTCATCCCATCACCTTCACCAACGTTGATTATTTGTTTATTATCATCTCGTATGTCAGTCAAATAAAGCAGTCAAAATTAGCGGGTGGTATAGGCTTACTTTGTGAGGTGGTATAGATGTGAAGGTTATGCCATTGATCCAATCAACCATGTTTTTTCCCTGCTGGTTGTGGTCATGGGAGATCAGAGATTTGTTTACGGGATTTTAAACCCATTCCTGGATATTAGAGTAGGCCATGCATTCTTATGCACGGCCTAGTAGTTTTGTCACGCAATGCTTGTAATTAAATTACAAGGTCAAGAGGGAATACGATAATGCGGTGTTATACGCCATCTATCTTAGGGGGAATTATACCGGCTTGTGAGAAATAGAACACGATGCAGGACACTGTATAATCTATTCTGCTCTATTGTCTTATATAATCTATAGTGGATATAAAACCGTGAAAAGGCCTATTCGTCATGGGTATGAGGCCTTTCTAAACAAACTGTCATAGCTCTTTGACAATTTTAACCATTCACTTCATCAAATGTCCCGGCGGTTTATTGCCATTTGGTCCAATCCCAGTTGGTCCACTCACCATTTCGTCTAAAGGATCCCCTTAAAATTAAAAATTAAAATTAAAAGATTAAAATTTTGGGTTAACTTATCAACGACTCTATTAAATCTACACCATAACCCCAACCGTTAACCCTAATCCAGACCTCCTACCCTAACCCTTACCCATACATATCGGCATGTGATGTTAGACGAAATGGTGAGTGGACCAAATGGCAAATCACCGTCCCGGTCGCTCATAATCGTGTTGCTCCTGTCAGCGCGCGATGCGGGTATTGTACGCATTAAACGCACGCACTGTTGGACTATAGCGGACAGCGATCAGCAGTTTCCGGTCTGTACCTCAAACACAAACGAAAGGTACATACACAGGAGCAAACTTGAATAGGCTTAGAAGCAGGTTCCAGAAGCCTTCCGCTTTTTTAACTAGAGCTATGAACTTCTCAGATGTACTTGCAAAATACCAAAGTCCGACAATCGTCGTTTCATTTATATCATATCAGCATATAAATTTGACCATCCAAATAGACAGCGCACACAACAACCACAGATTAAATTATTTTAAGTGTGACATGTACACTATGTACGGAAGACTTCATTTCTGTGTATGCGTGCACCTGTTCGCTTTAGTAGTAAATGTGTTTGCTTCAGTAGTTCTGAAAACCGATCGTTCGCTTTGTGATATTGCGTACTTAAGTTTGTTCTTGCGTAAATATCACTTTTCGTTTGTTCTTGTGGTAGAGGATAACTTCATTAAACATCTTTCAGCAGGCAAAGTACCAGTCATCTACTCTCCTACGTGAGTATTGTTGTCTTGATTTAAACCGTATTATTCCTATGATCAGTGTCCTTTTCCCGTTTACATGATGAATGATTTTTGAAAGGGCTTATGAGTAACTTAGATATGTTAAAGATTAGATAACTGTTAATGAATTACGCGCTGATTTGTTGTTATTTCTCACCCATATCAGTACCGAAAATGGTGCAGAACGTATTTTTGATGTTGAATAATACTTTTGACACTCAAAAAGGTTAAATAGTTGAAAATAACGTTTTGTGTCATTCATAAATTATCATCCTTTTGAGTATGTAATGAGATTTTCACATTTGGAGCAAATTTGGCCCATATATTTGTGTATATGAAATAATCAATTCAGAACACAACACTAACCAAAGTGTAACACACGTATTAATCGACTAGCGACTGGCATCACATTATGATTAACAATGCATGATGCTTCTGGCAGAGAAAACCTTGTGTGTTGACATGTGTGTGACAACTGACCTTACACTACAGCTCAAAGAAATTGGCATGGGTAGAGGGAAAGGGAAGAAAGGGTAGGACCCGCAGTTTTTAACTGCGGTAAATTTTGTCCAGTTCAGCATGAAACACGATGCATTAGCCTAAAAAGCATCATGTTTCATGCTGACCTGGACAAAATATGCCGCGGTTTAAAAATGCGGCTCCTTCTATTTCTTCCCTTTCCCTATGCCAATTACAATGAGCTGTAGTGTACGTCATAATGTAACCTCATGTTACGAAATGTGCATGCTGGAGAAATATTTTTTACAAGAAAAACATTTTCCCCCTATATTTGAAATATGGTATATATTCACAACACGAGCAGGTTTATACCTGCAAACATTCCCTCACATTATAGTTGTTTATATATTAAAGGGGAAGTTCACCCTGAAATTATTTTGGTTTCAATAAAAAGAGACAAATGAAAGAAATATATGAGTGAAGGTTTGACGAAAATCGGTCAAAGGAAAAGAAAGTTATTTGATTTTAAAGTTTTGATTTTGTGACGTCACGTGCGAGGTGCTCTCCCATATGTTGTGTACAAAATAAGTCGATAAATTGTTTTTTTTTTCTGTTTTTGACAACGGAATGATTTTTTTTTCGTACAGGTATGTGTGTAAAAACGTATTTCTGATAATGTATCAAATGCACGAGTAAAAGGATGCATATCTTTGTGAGGAAATGCAGTTTCGAAAAAAAAATTGTACACAACATATGGGAGAGCTTCTCGCATGTGACGTCACAAAATCAAAACTTTAAAATCAAATAACTTTCTTTTCCTTTGACAGATTTTCGTCAAACCTTCACTCATATGTTTCTTTCATTTGCCTCTTTTTATTGAAACCAAAATAATTTCAGGGTGAACTTCCCCTTTAACGTTTAACATCATGAATGTTAGTCATCGTTGGGCAACGTAATCTCTGTCACTCCCCCATCCCACCCACTGAAAACACACTCGCCCCCTCCACCCATTATCGCTTTAGATCTTTCTCCCTACCATGCTTAGCCTATCCGATAGGGGTCGGGCTAGTGGGCTAACTATTGACGGGCGAGGGCGAAGGGCGTAGCCCGCCCTCTCCCGTCATGAGTCATGCGAGGGCGCCCATCAGTCCCCTTCGCTAGAGTCTTCGCGCAACCAGTAACTTGCCCACTATAAAGCCCTGCGCATATCAGATAGGCGATATCATGCTTTGCCTTTATCACATTAGTACAAGCATCTACTGCTATTAGTCCTCCCCCTCCCCTTCCCTTGCTTCTTCACCTACCTGTGTGTATGTGGCAGGGGATGGGAGGTAGGTTTATCCGGGCTTAGTACCCTCCCCATACAGTGCCAGAATACATACCTGTCTACATAGGCATTCAGCCAAATATCCGAAATAAATTCTACATGTTCTAGGGTCTGATTATATTCCTCGTAGCCTAAATCCATACTGATATGTGTCTTTATTTCGTACGCATTGCTGCAGCTAGAATGATAAGATAACGTCTGGACAGATAATAGTGGTTATGGCTGCCATGTTTATAGGTGCTGGTCTCATTTGACATGTCTGATTTCAACTTTATCATCATCTGTATACGATCCCTCTACGTAATCATGAAATCAACCGAGAAAAGGACCCCTTATGATGGCAGAATGACCTTGCCATGTTCACGGTTGTTGTCGTTCTCGCCATTGGTACATTTGTGTCCAAGTTATATGGATAAACCCCATTAAGTAGCAGTTTGGTGTTAATTGCTTCTAACTCCTCATTCCTAGAATTCCTCTAAGTGTCCAGACGTAGTTATGGTTGTAGATGTGCATCAGAAGAAACAGACAACACCCAACAGCCTGGAACCAAGGCTATCCCTGGGTCATCGTGCACGTCGTCTTGATTCGCTGAGACTCAACCACAGTTTGGAACATTTCAAAACCGTCGTTGCCTTGGTTGCGCCTCCGCGAATCAAGCCACGCAATGAGATGCATTCTTTTGTTTTAGTATCATTGCGATGCTTATCTGTGCACTAATGCCAACAAAATCGTGTTACATTTCTTTATGAATCTAAATTTTGTTTCAGCTACCCCATTGTGAACCACAGGAATTTATTATTTGGACTGCCATAGTGGACTGGTTTTGATTTAATAACAAGCTACGAGAACAAGAACACATTTTAAATAATCAAAACGACTTTTCATGTTTGTTGGCATGACAGCTGATATTTTTTTTTTTGGCACAACTGACATTTTCTCTGCTCGTGTAACTTATCTAGTCGGCAAAGCTGAAAAGAAAGAAATGTGCCTAGAAATTTCCTCTCTGTCGACCACTCTCTTCAAAACAATTACGTGTGATATGTGTGATATTGCTTTGCCTTACTCAACTTGTTTCTTGCAGAGTCAATTCTCTCAGCTTTATGTAGCTCACAACCGTACTCATACACTTGCTTATTACGTTACAGTGCTGCCGTGCGTTTTCTATGACCGCGATATCAGCTAACATGAACATGATGACGAAATAATGTCAGATGTTAAAATGTATGTCGCAATATCATACAAGGTTCTGGATGGTACGATCGAGGTGTCACCAGAAGTATCCCGCAACAAAGACAAAAAAAAATGTTATGAATTGTGGTCTCCTGCATAGGAAGAGAAACAGCACAACAGTAGCTGAGTCATACACGCGAGCCAAAACGAAACCATTTACCATGTTTATTAAGAGCGTTATCATGTATGTTGTATCATTCCATACTGAATGCACAGCAAATGGTCGACGCTATCGTTTCAGCTGTCTTCTAGTAGTTTCACTTTGGCATCAGAGTTCGGATACTTTCATCTAACACTAGAACTTACATAAACTTTGTGACAACGTAAGCCTTATAGGAGACAGTAGATTTAATATTATGCCAAGGCGGAAATTACATTCTTTTCTTCTTTTTTTTTCAAATTGCATTGTGGAGCAAACGTCCCAGCACCTGTGCTTAAATCTCTGCGTGGTACACAAAAGCTCAAGTTTGAAGTCGGACGAACTTTTGTAAAGTAGCTGATCAAGGTGAGATGGCCTTCACTTGAACCAATCCTTCGTTATACTTTGACCATGATGACGACGCGAGACACAGGGGTGGGTGGGGCCAGTAAAACAGTTGAAAAAAGAGAGAGGATGAAAAGAGAAGACAGAGAGAGAGAGAGAGAGAGAGAGAGAGAATGTGGAAGGATGCAGAGAGCTCCCTTTTTCTGTTCCTCCTCGGTCTCTGTCTCTGTATGTCTGTCTGTCTCTCCCTCTCACCCATTCTCTCTCTCTCCCTCTCTATCCCCCTCTCTCTCCATCTCACCCTATTCCTCTTCTCCGTCTTTCTTTGTTTCTTGGTCAGTGTCGTGGTTACAGGCAGATTAAAAAGAGTTGGGATTAAAGGTGATATTCATAGAAAATCCAAAAATATGAACATATTCATCTACAGAAAGCTTATAAGCCATACAATGAGCTCGGATGACATTCAAACAATATATCACTTTCCAAAAAGCGAAATTAGGGTGAAAACAATCACCGTATTCTCGGGGACAAATTTGCCCTACTGTCATCCGAAACGGCCTTTAGGTCTGACGTAAGAAACGGGAGGCGTTATTGTGCATCACACATGCCAATCCGCAGCTTCTTTTCCGCCAGAAGCATCATGCATTGTTAATGACACTGTGATGGAAGTTGCTAGTGGATTAACAGGTGTGATACACAATTGTCATTGTGAAGCATATCCCGGCTGTGACGTACACACAACGCCACTTTCCCTTAGGCGATTTCGTAGGTCAGGAAGAGAGTAAATTTAGTGACATTTGACTTTCATTAAACACAAAACTGAACACTTTCATGGCATGTTAGCTGCATAAATTGCTTTAATAACTCATTCAATTGTAAAATAAACTATAGTTATTTGATTTTATTTCCTATAAGTATCACCTTTAAAGGGAATATACTGTACTGGGAAGGCACAAAAGCGTTCAAACGGTAATTATTAGAAATCTTCTTGCCAATGGTCTTAAATTCATGTATTGTCTATTTTAGAAGCTTGCTGAAAGTTATTTGCCCTCAAATGATCTAAATTTGGAGTAATGAGTGATTAAATCACACATCCTCAAAATGTTCGGGCTGAACATTTTGAGGATTTAATCATTAATCATTAATTACTCCAAATGTGGATCATTTGAGGGCAAATAACTTTCAACAAGTCTCTAAAATAGACAATACATGAATTTAAGACCATTGGCAAGAAGATTGCTAACAATTAAATTTTGAAGGCTTTTTTTGTCTTCCCAGTACAGTATATGCCCTTTAAGATATCCTGTATGTCCTGGTGGGGCACTCTATGTACTACAAAGTGACACGCTGTTGGCCAAAATTAAAGGAAATTTGATTTCACACAGCGCATCGTTATGTTTACTTAAAAGCCATGGCACGCGTTATGTAAAAAAAAATTATGTACATTGTATTATGATTGTTGTGTCTCTTATTGCACGGAGCACCATACATATATGTGTATTCCCCTTTCTTTTTGATTACGGATGCCCTTCGGTAGTTAATTCTATATGCTCAATAACAGAAACCCATATATTTCGATTAGATGTTTGGATACCAACATGAAACCATCCTTGAGGTATGGACACCTGACCAGAATATATCCACATGATGTAATCCACAAAAAAGAATGTTGGTCATATATCATTACTTCATGACCATGATGACAATCACCTGCTCTCTCCTCCAGGACAATAACTCCAGAGAACTCCCCCCACCCCCACCCCACATCCCACCCCCTGCTATTGCCCACTGGGACCATCAACCAAACTATACCCTGGACAATAAGCAAGTCATATCCTATGATTTTTTTTTCAATTTTATTTTTATTTATTCAAGTCTTCTTTAAAGATACAGGGTAGGCAACCTCAGTTAAAAAACTGTATATACGTACAAAACATTTACAGGTGGTGTAATAAATGAACTGCGTAATTAGACATACTTAATCAACATATATAACAACAAAATAAAATACACCTTTACAATATTAACAAAAAGGAACAACAACAAAAGTACTTTACTGTACACGATTAAACAGTGTCTTTAAAGGGGGAAAGAAGAAGAGGAGAGTGAGATTACATGACTACGATGTGAGAGGCTTTTACGATAATCATATAGGTATACTTGTTCCAGACCGTATACGTGGTATGTGTCCAAAGGTTGTCCTCCGGGTAAGTGTCCGGGGATCGGATTGAGGGTGTCGTACTAGGGTTATTGTCTCAAATATTTGCTGATGAACGATAAGTTTCTTACTAGTTTCCTTTAATTGTATTTGCGGATGCCTTCTAAAATTTCAAGGGCCGAACGAAACTGGATATTGGTCTGTATTTCTATGGAAGGGTATTAATATTTGCTTATGATGGGTGTGTTTTACCGTTTACATTATGAAGAATTTGACCAGCTCTTTTAGCGTCATCAGTTACAGAAGTGGTTGGTTTGCCCAGCAAACAGTTCAACGAGCGACAAACTATGGATTTGTTTGTTATTTGCCATAAAACACGTTATTTACAAGAATTTTGCTGACCTCAGCAGCAGAGGAATAATGGCTTGTTGGACTTTGATATTATGCCAATACACTTAGCAGATGGAGATATTTAAGAAGAAATATGCTTAAACCACACGTATATCCACTGCTGTAACTTCACGACATCTACTTTCCTGAAATAGTGAATGAAGTGTGATGTTCATCATCAAGGTAAAAATCATTAGCAAATGTCTGACTCGGGGTGTCCAATTGTTGCTTTCATTGTGTTCAAAGCTGAATTCTCGGTGGGAGAAGAAACAATATCGCAATTAAGCACAGCTACACTATGGCATGTCCCACCTTTCTGCTGACAGTCTCTGAACCTCAACACGTATTTAAAGTTAATTAGGTTTCCACTGCTAATCACGACTAATCGATCAGGCCTGGTCAAGCGATTGGAGACTTTCTCGCTTGTCATATGTTGTCGAGGTGGTGTACCTTGCCCGGAATCACCCGGCATCGCTCCGGCTACTTACCCGAAATGTTGATATATTAACAAATTTCGAGCAAAATCGAAAAGCCAAGTGCTCGAGAATCCATCAGAAATACACCAAATGTTGATCAAGACAGTAAAGTTCTCCGGCAGTATATATTACCTGGCAGCGGGGTAAACACTTAACTGTTTTTGAAGTATGTATTGTAATTATGGAAGAAATATTCGGGAATATACTGTTTGATTCATGGATATAAGCGTAAAGCCATTACGGATAGCAGTTGTAGTATTTTTTTTCACGTACACGCAATAAGTTTCATCACCCGGTCATTCAATCTAAACTTTGTGTCTAACGTACCATACAGGCTACCGACATGCTCACATCAGAAGAGGCCTATTGCTTCCTACGGGACGTTCTTAAGATGTCTCCACCCGAGGAAAGCCTAAAGACAGACAGAATCAAGTTTCTCAATGAGTATTGCCGGGCTTGGCTGCATCACATTCCGTTCCAGACCCTAAGAAGCCTGTCGACACCGCCGGACGAAAGACATCTACCGACGCTACCGGAGATCAAGCAAGACGTCTTTACCAGAATAGGCGGCCGGTGCTACTACATGAATATCTTCACTCTGAAGCTACTTCAAGCCCTGGGGTTCAAGGCGTGCTTGGTACCGACCGACGTCCTCAAAGACAAGGATTCACATACCTGCGTCGTTATCAACGACCTATCTTCGGAAGGGTCGAAGCATATCATAGACGTAGGAGCGGGGTGTCCCGCTTTCCGCGTCATCCCCCTGGATTTTGAAGACACCTCGCCTGTCTACCAGGACTCCTACCTGCGCTACCGATTTACGCGCAAAGGTGACGTCATTCTACGCGAGCACTCGTCTAACGACCACGCAAATGCTGAAGACTTCAAAGATCATGTTAGTGGCGGCTGGTTTACTTTCTTTTCCATCCACGTATGTCAGCCAGTCGACATCTCTTACTTCGACGAGATGCTGACGAAGATGTACACCCAAGACCTACCGGATGTCCCTTTTCTTCGGAGTCTGCGTTGCTTCGCATTCCCACACGGCCGATTTGTCTGCATCAAGGACACCACGCTTCTCGTAGAGGATGAAAAGGGTCGTGTGCAGAAAACGTACATGAGATCCCCGCAGGAGATTGTGGATGCTTTCGCGCGCTTCTTCCCTCAGTACCCAGAGGAAATGGTGAGGGCTGCCATGCGGGATCAGAACCTGACCTTAGATTACACTAAGGGACTTTAAAGTATCTGCGCCCCTTTTCTCCTGATTTGTCTAATTTCTATTTTATCTCGTAGAACAGCCTTCCCACTGTTGTTCAGAATACCTAACCAAAATAATGTGTGAAAACCTTTGAACTTTCTAATGATCCCAGGAGAAAACATTTTAAATAATTCTTGTACACAAAAAATATGAATTAGTCACAAAGAGCGTAAATAAAATGTGAGACTGACTGACAGGCAGGCAGCCGAGACTGGCTGGCAGGCAGGCTGGCTGGCAGCCGAGACTGGCTGGCAGGCAGGCAGGCAGCTGAGACTGGCTGGCAGGCAGGCAAGCAGGCTGGCAGCCGAGACTGGCTGGTAGGCAGGCAGCCAGCCGAGACTGGCTGGCTTTCAGGCAGGCAGGCAGGCAGGCAACCGAAACTGGCTGGCAGGCAGTCAGGCAGGCAAGTAGGCAGCCGAGACTGGCTGGCTGGCAGGCTGACAGGCAGGCAGGCAGCCGAGACTGGCTGGCAGGCGGCAGGAAGCCGAGAATGGCTGGCTGACAGGCAGGCAGGCTGGCAGCCCAGACAGGCTGACAGGCAGGCAGGCAGGCAGCCGAGACTGGCTGGCAGGCAGACAGGCAGTCGGGACTGGCTGGCAGGCAGGCAGGCAGCCCAGACTGGCTGGCAGGCAGGCAGGCAGGCAGCCGAGACTGGCTGGCAGGCAGGCAGGCAGCCTAGACTGGCTGACAGGCAGGCAAGCAGCCGAGACTGGCTGGCAGGCAGGCAGGCAACCGAGATTGGCTGGCAAGCAGGTAGGCAGGCTGGCAGCCGAGACTGCCTGGCAGTCAGGCAGGCAGGCAGCCTAGACTGGCTGACAGGCAGGCAGGCAGCCGAGACTGGCTGGCAGGCAGGTAGGCAGTCGGGACTGGCTGGCAGTCAGGCAGGCAGCCGAGACTGGCTGGCAGGCAGCCGAAACTGGCTGGCAGGCAGGCAGGCAGCCGAGAATGGCTGGCAAGCAGGCAGGCAGGCTGGCAGCCAAGACTGGCTGGCAGGCAGACAGGCTGACAGGCAGGCAAGCAGCCGAGACTGGCTGGCAGGCAGGCAACCGAGATTGGCTGGCAAGCAGGTAGGCAGGCTGGCAGGCAGGCAGGCAGGCTGGCTGGCAAGCAGGTAGGCAGGCTGGCAGTCAAGACTGGCAGGCAGGCAGGCAGGCAGCCTAGACTGGCTGACAGGCAGGCAAGCAGCCTAGACTGGCTGACAGGCAGGCAGGCAGCCGAGACTGGCTGGCAGGCAGCCGAGACTGGCTGGCAGGCAGGCAGGCAGCCGAGACTGGCTGGCAGCCGAAACAGGCTGACAGGCAGGCAGGCAGGCAGTCGGGACTGGCTGCCAGTCAGGCAGGCAGGCAACCGAGACTGGCTGGCAGGCAGGCAGGCAGCCGAGACTGGCTGGCAGGCAGGCAGGCGGGCAGCCGAGACTGGCTGACAGACAGGCAGGCGGGCAGCCGAGACTGGCTGACAGACAGGCAGGCAGCCGAGACTGGCTGGCAGGCAGGCAGGCAGCCTAGACTGGCTGACAGGCAGGCAGGCAGCCAAGTCTGGCTGGCAGGCAGACAGGCTGACAGGCAGGCAGGCAGGCAGCCGAGACTGGCTGACAGGCAGGCAGGCAGCCGAGACTGGCTGGCAGGCAGGTAGGCAGCCTAGACTGGCTGACAGGCAGGCAGGCAGCCAAGTCTGGCTGGCAGGCAGACAGGCTGACAGGCAGGCAGGCAGGCAGCCGAGACTGGCTGACAGGCAGGCAGGCGGGCAGCCGAGACTGGCTGGCAGGCAGGCAGGCAGGCAGCCGAGACTGGCTGGCAGGCAGGCAGGCTGGCAGCCAAGTCTGGCTGGCTGGCAGGCAGGCAGACAGGCTGACAGGCAGCCGAGACTGGCTGGCAGGCAAGCAGGCAGCCGAGACCGGCTGACAGGCAGGCAGGCAGCCGAGACTGGCTGGCAGGCAGACAGGCAGCCGAGACTGGCTGGCAGGCAAGCAGGCAGCCGAGACTGGCTGACAGGCAAGCAGGCAGCCTAGACTGGCTGGCAGGCAGACAGGCAGCCGAGACTGGCTGGCAGGCAGGCTGGCAGCTGAGACTGGCTGGCAGGCAGGCAGGCTGGCAGATGAGACTAGCTGGCAGGCAGGCTGGCAGCCGAGACTGGCTGGCAAGCAGGCAGGCAGGCTGGCAGATGAGACTGGCTGGCTGGCAGGCTGGCAGCCGAGACTGACTAGCAGGCAGGCAGCGGAGACTGGCTAGCAGGCAGACAGGTAGCCGAGCCTGGCAGGCAAGCAGGCAGGGAGGCAGGCAGCCGAGACTGGTTGGCTGGCAGTCAGACAGCCGAGACGACCCTCTCAGAGCTAAATAGCTGTTGCCATGTTTGCATGATAATGAATTGAAATGTGGATAATGGTTCGGGGTTTTTTGTGTGTGTGTGTATAAAAATCACATAAAATTCAAACATATATAATGAGATTCAAGTTACGACTGGTTGCCCATATTCATCATTAACTATAATATTACTGCTGTTCCTCCATTGGGCCAGTTATGTACATGTATATGTATATATATATATTTTTCTCTCTTCTTAAATACAACTTACATCCTTCCTTTTCTTTAACGTAAGGCAAATAACTTTTTTGTTTCTTATTTTAATCCTTGTATATTGAATCGATGATGTTTTCCTTTGTAAATGTACATTTCTCGCCCTGCATTCAGCATAGCTATGACCTGGGCTTTATATGTTTATTTTCCTTTATTGTCTCTAAACATATAATGAAGTGATTTTGAAAAAACAAGTACTAGAAAGGGGAAAAAAATGGAGAGAAATACAAAATAAAAAAAGGTACCTCCAAGGCATATTTCTTTAATTTGTATCAATTGACAAAAATAGAAATTAAGAATGTTTGTAGTTTGTAGTTTTAAAGGCGGATAACGAGTTATTATTTTGAATGTCATGAGATATTTTGTTATACTCGGAAGCAGCCCTATATTTAAACGATCTTTTACAATAATTAGTCTTTGGCTTCAGTAAACAGAGATCATGTTGATTGCGGAGGGAGTATAGACTGTCTTTATGCTCGAATAAATCTTTCATATAAACTGGTGACATATTATTAATTATTCAAAGGTAAATATTATCAAATGCATTATTTGTCTTTCACGTACAGTATACCAGTCCAAAATTGCATGAATTTAATTTGTTGAAGTGTGAGAGTAAGGATTAATCTTTAAAATGATTCTGCCGGCTCTGTTTTGAGGTTTTGGAGCTGACTCAGATATACATTTCTTTCAGACTGCCATACTACATCTCCATAATCAAAATGGGGCAATAATCATGGAGTTATAAGTTAACTTTAGTCCAGACGTATTCACACATTGTCTCAGACGTCTCAGATAGCTGACCATTTTGCCAAGTTTGTTTCACAATTAATTGATATGAATATCCCACGTTAAACTTTCAACTTTAACAGAAACACCAAGATATTATATCTCTTAACTTGAGACAGTTGTTTTTAAGCATGAATCTTGACCCAAGTAGCATACATACAATTTTGTCATCATTTATCCTTAATTCATCTCTTTTCATCCAAGTTTCCAAATGCTCAAACACTTTATTTAATGACTTCTCAATTAGTTTAGGATTTTTTGTGAGTATTATATAACTGTATTGTCACCATAGAGACGACTCTTACACTGAGAGAAAACGGATGTCGTGTCATTTATAATATAAATATATATATATATATATGTATAAAAACATATAAACACAACCCCTCCCCCTTAGCAAAATAGTATAACTTTTGATCGAAAAAGTCTTGAGCAATATGATTTGGCAAGAATGTTTTTTAATTTATTGACTAACTTCCGTGTGAAAAACGCATTAATCCACTTAGTCATGCATGAGTGAGCACACATTAAATGCAAAATTGTCACTTTTCAAAAATCACAAGGGTAATTTTGAGATTCCGTCTTATAAATTTTAATGAATTTCATTTCTGGTGCATAATTTATGTCCTTTCGTTGTTTCTCATCCATCTCTGGATGCACTAACACCTATCTCGACACTTAATCCATTGTTCTGGTCGAGTGAGCACCGTTTAAAAAATACTCATCCCTCTGAGTTTGAAACTTTTAAAAACCCATTATTTTGGTGAAAAATAGAACTGGATATTTTGACAAAAATGTTATGTGAGCATAAGAAGTCGTGTCATGGTTCACGAGAAAAAACTTTTAAAATCGCACAAGAAATACCAAAGTGTATTGTTTAAACGGCACGAACAACTACCCTTGTGACTTTTGAAAAGTGACATTTTTGCCTTTAATATGTGCTCAATGAAGCATGACTGATTGGATTAATGTGATTTTCATATGGTAGTTATTCAATAATTTAAGAAACAATCCTTCATAATTATTTTGCTCAAAACCTTTTCGATCAAAAGTTATGTTTTTTTATTTGTTTTTTTTCTTGGGATGACTTACGTTTTTGTTGTGCTTATATAAAAACAACATAGGCCTAAAAGGGAACCCTCTGGTACTCCCTTCGTAACGTCCCTCTCTTCAGATAAGTCATTATTAACTGATGTTCTTATTCTTCTATTAGAAAGGTAGCTTTTGAACCATTGCAATTCTACCCCAGTAATACCTATGCATTCAATTTCAAGTTTTGATTCAAGTTCGATCCAAGAACTTGGAGGTCGATACCAATTCACGAATATGGTTGGTTCGGGTTTTTGAAGTGTATGTTTACAGATATTGCTTCTAAATTTAAGAGAGAATCATGAGCTACCAAATTAAATTGAACAGATTCATGTCGGTATATCGCAATACCTTCTCTGTTTCTGTCACGATCTTTGCGGATAATGGAATAATGGGAAATAGAAACTTCTGCTTCAGAAACGGGAGTGTCTAGTCTCGTCCCGTAGCTTGTGAATCGGACAATGATCCCACGTGACTTGTCCTTTTTGGCGCCCAGACGGTGCGTTCTGCCGAGGTCGCCATTTTGGACCTTTATATTCAATATAAGTTCACACACTTCCTTCCTAGTTTCGTTCGTATTTTCGTCCTCGGTTTCCTTCACACTATGTACCACAAGACAGTTTCTTCTAGAATACTGTTCAGCTTTTTTCTGCTGTTCTTTCATTTTCTCCATTTCACTTCCACGTCTTATTATCTTTTAATCTTTTTTATGGCCATTTCAAAATTAAAGTTTTCTCGCAGGCTGTTACCAACTTTCTCAGTTATAACTGTAGTTCTTCTATGAGAGTAGATTTGATTTTACTTACAAGAGCATCAAGGAGTTCACTGTTGGGATCAAGAGCTTTACGAACTTCCTCTCGTATGTCCCTTGCGAGATCATTGGTGGCGTTCCGTCTGCGCTTCGTCACGTTGTAAAATCACGGTGAGCGTAATCCTGAAAATCGTGCCCCACTGAAAATGTTGACTAGTTCCACAGAAAGTCACCAGCGAAGACAATATGAATATGACGGAAAATATCAAGTAATCCAAAAGCCACAGATTAGAATGCAGAACAAATGAGTAGAGCGGGTGTCTTGGATGTTTGTTTGTTTGTTTTTTTCAACACAAAAAATGGCGCCCAGACGGTGCGTTCTGCTGAGGTCGCCATTTTGGAGCTTTATGTTCAATAGACCAGTTCCGTTTGCATGCAAATGTTATTCACAGCGTTCAAACAATACGTTCCTTATGGGAACCCCACGGCATGTCCGAGGTTTGTCCGAGTAGCAACAACTAATAGATTCAAAATACATTCCATCCATTGAATCTGTATGACTAGATACAGGTGAATGCAATGATGCGTTACTACGCAGCTGGGGGAAATTTGTGAATACATTACGAAAAGTGTCTATCATGTCTATATGTTCACACAATTCCTTCACAGTTTCGTTCGTATTTTCGTCCTCAGTTTCCTTCGATCACACCATACACCACACGACAATTTCTTCTCGAATATTGTTCAGCTTTTTCCTGCTTTTCTTTAATTTTCTCCATTTCACCTTACGTCTTCTTATCTTTTCATCTTTTTGTGGCCATTTCAAAATCAAAGTTTTCTCGCAGCTTGTTACCAACCTTCTCAGTTATAATTTTAGTTAGTTCTTCTATAAAAGTAGATTTGATTTTACTTACAAGAGCATCAAGGAGTTCACTGCTGGGTTCCAGAGTTTTATGAACTTCCTCTCGTATGTCCCTTGCGAGATCATCGGCAGCGTTCCGTCTGCCCTTTGTCATGTTCTAAAATCACGGTTATAGCGTAGCACTGGAAATTGTGCACCACTGAAAATGTTGACATTGACTCCAGAGAACTACCCCCAGCCCAAAAGAATGCGTGTCATGTATTGTTACCTTATGGCAATTACCCCCTCTCTCCTGCAGGAGAATTACTCCATAGAACTACCTCCACCCCCACCCCCTGCTATTGCCCACTGGGACCATCAACCAAAATATACACTGGACAATAGGTTAGATCTCAACTGAACAAATCGAGACTAGGGGCCTGTTTCTGCATTAGAATGCCAGTGACATCTCACTTAGAACTCACGCCGGCAAATCGATAGCCTTTCTCACGAAACTTCACAGTAATAGATAAAATATCAGGTTGAACTAATGATATTCTTTTTGTTAAATATGGGGTGAGGTATTGTTTAAAATATTTATTTTTATGGCTTGATGTATAATACATCATTTCCATGAATAGTGTTGTGATATCAATCTCTCATTTTCTTCTATTAAATCAACTCATCGATTTTCGTTCATGTTTTCCATTTTGGTAATATTCGCGTTGGCAGATGCCATATACTCAGGCAAACATGTTATTTTTAAAATAAATGTCTGAATATTGAAAAAAAAAAAAGAGTTGTCACGTGCATGTATTGACAACTGATGCATAAAATCTCAATCAAACGCAGAATTAATCATTCTAAATTAAATAAGCAAACACTAGTAGTTTTTCAACGTTAAACAAGGTTTAAGCAGCCACACCACCCCTGTCTTGAAAAGTCTTCATTGGTTGCCCCTGAGGAAACGCCTTGTCTTAAAAAAATACTCCTTTTAGTCTTTCATATACTGTCAACGTAACTTCCCCCAGCTACAATAAATCTTTAATTCACAACTACCAACCATCACGAACCTTAAGATCCTCCACAATCCGGTCTTTTGCAAGTTCCGGTTTCAAAGAGATTGTGGGGAGAACGGGCCTTTGCTCATGCAGGGCCAACCCTGTGGAATTCTCTTCCACAGAGTTTGAAAACCCTGACATCAGTGAACACCTTCAAGGGCAACCTAAAGACATACATGTATAATGGTGCTTTTTGACATACAAGTTCATACCTGTATTGTATTTTTTTTCTCTCTCTCTCTCTCTCTCTCTCTCTCTCTCTCTTCAATTTGCTCTGAAGCGCCTTGAGCATCTGATTAAGATGGAGAGTGCGCTATATAGATTCTATGTATTATCATTTCTTATTAAATGTTGGCATGCTTAGACTTTAGCCCTCTGATCTACAGAATGCTTGAATGATACTCAACACTTTGAAATGATTTATTTGTTAAGCTTTTTCGGGAATTTTGCCTCCAATGAAATAAGCAAGCAAATCCCTGGCCCGCCACAGCTGATTTAATGCTCAGCGAAGTCTGACAAAATGCAACAGAAATGTTATTGTAGCACGCGTAATGCAAATTTATTCACTTTTCAAGGCCCTTATTACGCAACCCAGCTTTCCATAAGTCACTATTGTTCTCAAAGATCGTCCGATCGAGAACAATAGATACGACAGGGTCCGAACAGTTTCAGCATTTAGAACTCGGTAAGAGTTGTCATCGTGTCGAGAAACGCGCCCTGAGCATGGACCTATCATGGATGGACTGCACTCGGATAGGAGAACCAGGGATGTATTAGGAAGGAGGGACAACTCAAGCATAATAAGCGAAATAAGACTCTACATTTCTTTTGTTCTCTCTGAGAAATCGTTGCTAGGCAATCCTGTTCGTTATTGTTCAAACACGTGAAGAGCACATGCTGAGACCACATAATTTTTTGGCAGTGCCACGCAAGGGCTCAAAGAAAGAATGTTGCTTCATATCCTTCCAGAACATATCCCTGGAAGAACCTTTGATCTATGATGATCGCCGCCTAATAAAAATTCAAGACATTCAGGTGTTTCAAACAATACGCTATATTTCTAATTAGGCAGTGCCTTCCTCTGAATGACGAAATAAAATCTGGTTAGAGATGTATGTCAACCGTTCAGCCTTCGCTGGGAGTTCATAGCCTTATATTAGACACACCGGAAATTAGATTGGGTGTGAGCGAAGGGAAATTTTGATAAAATTGTAAAAAAAAAAAAAAAAATTGGTCCGTAACGTTTTCGGACATCTCCGGATATGAAATCGAGGTTGTTTTTCGGGAAGGCGAAACACTCAAGAAATCAATAAACGATTTACAAGATATTTGTAAGGAATATGATTGCCCAATGTGCGATATGGAGGCATTTCTCTGGCATGTTTTCGACAGTATTCTCGATTTAAAAAAAAAAAAGCAGCAAAAGGCCTATAATTGGAAATTCACAGAATTCTATCATTATACGATGTTCTACCAGGGATGTGTTATGGAAGGATATGAAGCAACTTTCTTCCTTTGAACCCATGTGCCAAGCCGCTGAAAAGTTATGTGTTCTCAACAGGTGCTGTTCAGGTGTTTGAACAATTATGAATATGATTGTGTGGCAACGGCTTCTCGGAGAGGACAAAAGAAATGTACAGTCTCATTTCGCTTGTCCCGTTCTGTTAATACTTCCATGAGCATAACAGGTATCAGCAAACACAAATAAACAAGTTTTTCAAGTGAAATATCTCTGTTTCACGCAAACACACACAAACGCCGTTAATGATAATACACAGCTTAATATATCATTTTGAGAGTGGTTGAATCCCCCAGATGCACAAGTTGTCGGAAAGTGAAGAAATTGGCCAATTTTGTAAGTAATAAAAATAGCTTATATGTCCGATTTTTAATGATTCCTCAATACTTTTCGAAACAAAAGCAGAGTAAAGGATCTGTCATTATCTGCCGTTAACTTCCTTAAAGTTTGCAAACAAATTTGTCAAAAACAAAACGTCTACAGACAAATGGGAAATTAAAGAAATTTCTTTTCAAGTTGACATCAGCTAAATGTCGGCACGGCACATGGAACATCAAAGCATTGTCATGATTATGGAATGCTTTTGGCATTCATGAGCACGCTTTAGAACCCAAACAGATGTTTGAATGTATTATGCTCGAGTTTCTACTCCTTCCTATAACACTTCCCTGGAAGGAGGGACAACTGAAGCATGATAAGCGAAATAAGACTCTACATTTCTTTTGTTCTCTCTGAGAAACCGTTGCTAGGCAATCCTGTTCGTTATTGTTAAAACACGTGAAAAGCACATGCTGAGACCACATATTTTTTTGGCGGTGCCACGGGTGGGCTCAAAGAAAGAATGTTGCTTCATATCCTTCCAGAACATATCCCTGGAAGAACCTTTGATCTATGATGATCGCCGCCTCATAAAAATTCAAGACATTCAGGTGTTTCAAACAATACGCTATATTTCTAATTAGGCAGTGCCTTCCTCTGAATGACGAAATATATTCTGGTTAGAGATGTATGTCAACCGTTCAGCCTTCGCTGGGAGTTTGTAGCCTTATCACACACATTGGAAATTAGATTGGGGGTGAGCGAAGGGAAATTTTGATAAAATTGTAGAAAAAATTTGGTCCGTAACGTTTTCGGACATCTCCGGACATGAAATCGAGGTTGTTTCTCGAGAAGGCGAAACACTCAATGAACGATTTACAAGATATTTGTGAGGAAATATGATTGCCCACTGGAGGCATTTTTCTGACATGTTTTCGACAGCATTCTCGATTTTGAAAAAAAGCAGCAATAGGCCTATAATTGGAAATTCACAGAATCCTATCATTATACGATGTTCTACTACTGCACATGCTTTTCAGTACATGAAGTGGTTCTGAAATCTTCTGCGCATACGAAAATTCCTATAAATGCATCCAAAATTTGTCTTGCATGTGGCGGCGGACCTCCCTCGATCAAAGAACCAAACGCGTCAAATATTCTACTGTGCTATCAATGAACGCAACTGGTGTAGGAATAAATTACTCTTCGTGCCGACTCCATTTCTAACACCTTCCTGCTTTAACTAGATTTGGCACTTTCATAACTGGTGCGAGATAAGAGATCGTGTTTTTATATATATATTTTCTCTTTCACCTTAATTGGCTCCTTAGACATTCCTTTTGAGCCATGGGATTCGTTTGCATAAACCAAACAACGCCTGTGGGATGTTTCAACAGGGAGGTAAAATATGGGGTCGGCACGAAGAGTAATTTATTCTTACACCAGCCGCGTTTAATGAAAGCACAGAACCACTTTATTTTGATGGAAAGGGGTTTTCAGAGTTGTTCTCTTTTTTCTTGTTCCAGCTTTGTCCAAATCTATAAACTTTTGTTTCTTTGATCGACTGTCTAAATAATATTCGAATTATTCTTCGTTTGCTTTCCCCTTTGCATATCTTTTTAATCAGACCCTTTCGGCTCACCATACAGATTCTGTTTTGACACCGCGCGCGGTTGCTGAGCTGTCGCGCGCGCTATCCGGCTACCTTTGTATAATTATGGGAACTTTGTAAACAAGCGCGATCTCACCTGACTGCCAAGACGACTCTATCTCCATCCATAGTAAGTCGAACTACGCAAAATGTTCACCCTGGAATTACGATGTAGGTCTAGACCTTAGTCGGTATTTAAAGTGTATGTTGTGAAATTTAGAAGGGCAAATCAATTGTTGCAGATGTAGGTTAGTGTCCCAGGCCTAACCCGTGCCGTGCAGCACCACACTTGCCCCACACCTCTGGTGCGGCGCGGCGTGTGCCCGGGGGCGTGTGGCAAGTTCAGGTAGATTCTAGCCAGACGAGGAACCTCACAATCACGACTTTATGTTAGGCATGGCCGGGGTAGCCCCGGTGTCCTTCCCGAGAATCTCGAAAATCGCAAATACTAATCTTTTTCAATTAGGAAAAAATATGAAGTATAAATTCCCCTCTATTACGGAAAAATTCTTCTGATGACACTACACGTCTACAGCTACAGCCTACATGTATATTACAGGTGCTTTTTGAGAGAAAGAGGATTATTTATTTATTTAACGGTAAATAAATTTGAGATTTTCGACTAATGGCCAAAATGGGAGACCACTATTGTTATTTATCATTTTATGCATGGTGACAAGCCTCGGGCTTAAGTTTAAGCATCTTTCCTGGAGTGTTGGTAGCTCTCTAGTCTAGGACTAGGGTAGCCCCGGGACTGCTCCCGCTCACTGTGAGCGGGCTGGTCGCAGTAAGGACTAGGGCGCTATTTAGTTCATACTTGTGTATCCATATACTTTGGCACTTATTTTATGAATTTGAACCCTAAACCAAACCCTGACTCTAGCCCTAACCCTAAACCTAATTAGTTGGCTTTCAGTTTCATTCAGCATATCACTTATCAGTCACCAAACTTTTCCTCCTGTGTCGTTCGAGACGAAGTGAGCCGCTCTTCGCTGAGCAGCTTCAACTAAATATCAATTTATTGAATTGCTCTAACTTAAGGGTCCAGGGGGTGTTTCACCAAGCTGTTCATAAGTTACGAACGACTGGTGATCCCTTCTTGTGCTAAATCAGATTCTCAATCAACAAAGTGTGGTATTGCATTTAGCACAAGAAAGGATCACCAGTCGTTCGTAAAGTCATTCGTAGCTTACGAACAGCTTGGTGAAACAACCCCCTGTACAGTAGAGTTGAGGACATGAATCTGCTGTGGACACATGCAAAAGGTTTGTAGTGACAATTCTCAGTTCATGTACAAAATTAGTAGATTACTAATGTATTTTTAATTTTTGCGTACTTAAAACTCAGTTCTGAAGCAAACTGGCCTGCCACCTGTAAGTTGAAAGCAAATTAATTCCCAACGCCCGGTCATTTCTAAAGAAAGACTTTCCCCGAAGTCACGGTTGTCATTATTACGTATTAAGTGTTATTCCTAGTTACGCTGAACAACCAATCAGCAATCAAGATTTGGGTGTTGTCGTAGGTCTGTGTATTATACGTATTCAGAGTAACATCCCGGTTGATGATCTTTAGGCAGCTACACTACATTTGTGTGTTTTTGGCTACACCTGATATCTAATGGGGATTCGAGCCAATATCTCCCCGAGACCATCGGCGTAGCTCCCTACAGCTATGCGAGCCGTCAATACCCGACGTTTTCAATGGGGATTCGAACCGATACCTCCCTGGTGCTGTCGGCGTAGTTTCACCCTTCAGTGATATTATGGTCATAGTGTCGAGGTGGAGAAATTAAACTCTTTATCCTTAATTGTTACCTCGAGCCATTAACTGCCTTTTATCACAGCAGAATCTCGCCCTTTAATTGCTTTCCAGATATTTACCGGGTCCAGGAGATCTTCATTGTCGCCGAGATCTTTCCCGGTTTCGCCGATCTCCGGAAAAGTTTTTGAATTTCCACTCGCACATTTTAACTTGGATTGAATCAACCTAGTTCACCTTCACAACGTCGTAGTGAGAGTTTTCGAACATTTAGCAAGCTCTCCAGTCAACTTTTGACGCGTTGCCGTTTATCCAAAATAGTCTCCTTGTGCAGGAAGCATACAGCGATTGAATTTTGGATGTCATAAACATTTTACATGCCTAACTCTTAATCAAGAATTGAGCTTATATGACTTTTTTGTATTTAACATAAATGATTTTCCTTTAAAGAGTTTTCCTATGCAAATGACTTAACTATCCTACATTTGTATTTTCTTTATTTAAAGTGAAGTGAGATATTGATACAGCCGGTCCGGCAACAAAGTGTAAACATGATATTTTGTCACACGCCTTTAAGAGAGTCAGTGAAGTTCTAAGATTAAAAGTCGAACCACTTATCCATATCTTTTGTTTCAGCAGTTACTTATTTGTCTTGAGAGATCACGTAGTTTAAAAAGTTGGGGTGCTGAAACGCCGTCTTTGTTGTTGCATGTTTGATATTTGATGGGTGTTAACTTCTTAATTGCTACAAAAATTATTACACTATTTACACTCTCTCAAATGTACATAAATTCAGAACTACCCCAACAGGTTTTTAAATCTAGTTAAAAACTAACCGAAAATAACAAAAACGTAAGCAATTGAAAAAAGTGTCCACCCTTTGTGAGTCTCTAGTCTGCAATCCGCTGCAATTCCAACTGGTTCCTCTCATGGCTTGAGGGTATGTCAAAAAATGTTGGTATATTTCATACAGTAACAGTGATCTTTTGATGGTTTCCTCAAACCCAGGATCTCTCTGCGAGAGTCAAGAGCTCTCACTACTGTACTACATTGCCCTCACTAAATCAATTGTTTGAATTCTTTACTTTATGTTACATAACAGAACAGCTGGTCAGCAGATTGAGCAGCATACTGGTCCATTGAACATACTAACTCGTCTTCTTGTGGATCAGTGCAACCCACAATGTCACATTCTTGTTCAGTAAGTCCTCGTCAATGTTGAAAATTTTATATGTTGTAACAATTTGGGATGGCTCAAAAATCAAGCAAATGGTCAACAAGGAAACTTGAAAATTTTCTTAATGATACGAAACATAAAACAAACACATTTTATTTATTTTTCAAAATAATTGAAAGTAGTGCATTGATATTGCTCGCACACAATGCATGTTTTTTTTAATGAATATCCAGATATAAAACTCTATTTTTCTGAATGACTTTCCTCCCATCAGGCATTATTTAACTATTTATCTCTTTGGATAGTAAAATGTGTCAACCATTCCACGTTGTCCGATCTGCCTGAATTATTACAAAGGATATAATGGCAGTCACGAGTGGATTGACAATTGTCATGCACAATGCACATAATATGAGACATGAAGTCAGACAAGTTTCCCAGTCATTAGCAGCACCTTTTATCTGTTACCAGTACAGCATATTATGCGGGAAAGTAAAGAATGTGTTAATTTTCTTGTTTCTTTTAATAATTGAACCTCGAACCCCCCCCCCCCCCCCCCTCGCCTCTCTTTCACCCGACCCTCCCGTCTATGTCTCATAATCCCTGCCTCTCTCTCTTTCTCTTTCTCTCTTCCTTCAACCCTGTGTACTTTAACACAACAGCTGAAAGGAATTGGCATAGGGAAAGGGAAAAAGAAGAAAGGGAAGGAGCCGCAGTTGTGAATCGCGGTATATCTTGTCCAGTTCAGCATGAAACATGATGCTTTAGCCTAAAAAGCATCATGTTGAACTGGACAAAATATACAGCAGTTTAAAACTGCGGCTCTTTCCCTTTCTTCCCTTTCCCTTTCCCTATGCCAATTCCTTTGAGCTGTAGTGTACTCCTGCTGCCCCCCCCCCCCTCCCCCCCGCTTTCTCTCTCTCTCGCTCTCTCTCTCTCTCTCTCATTCCACCCTCCTTGTATCATTTCCTTTGCCTCTATCCCTCTCTCTTTCACCCCGCCCTCCCATATGTCTCATAATCCCTGCCTCTCTCTCTCTCTCTCCCTCTCCCTCTCATATTCCACCCTCCTTGTATCATGTCCCTTGCCTCTCTCTCTCACTCACCCCATCCTCCCATCTGTGTTTCATAGTGATAATAATTAAGGATTCTTATAAACTGCATATCACATAGTGAATGAACATGTCCCTAAGTGCTGTAGAGTACAAGATGCGAGTATACTGGGTCTCAACAAAAATGCATACCGTTACATTAGACGCTAAATATGTGCATAGATCTGCGATTTATCAATGTATGGTCACGGCCTCTCTGTTTCTCCTTGCAGCACTCCCAGAGCTGGCTGTCCTGCACGCTGTGTCGAGCCAGCAGACAGGGCCTGCAGGTCTTACAGAGAGCTCAGAAGAGAGAGGTGTCTTGGCCTGATCACAGGGAGCACGGAACCCCACCATTACAGGTATGTCAACTTCTTCTTCAAGTGCCATCTGGGGGGCATTTCATCAAAGGACTTGTCAGACGTTTGATCTGACAAACTGTTATAAGCTACTGAAATGCTTGCATCTTATTGGCCGAGAGCAAACTTGTGGGATAAAATATCGGACAAGTCCTTTGATGAAATGCCCCCCTGCTCTCAGCAGTTTAGCTACCATGGACCGCCACATTTACCGATCGTCCGCCCTTCTGACATATTCTCTGTAACGCAGCCTCATCCACTCCTTAATATCATCCATCCACTG
Organism: Arbacia lixula; assembly: GCA_963669155.1. Taxonomy (NCBI): domain Eukaryota; kingdom Metazoa; phylum Echinodermata; class Echinoidea; order Arbacioida; family Arbaciidae; genus Arbacia; species Arbacia lixula. The sequence continues at coordinate 16,107,289 of OZ022597.1, forward strand.
AGTATGTGGATGCCCTAATCTTCTCTTCCCATTAAACCTTCCAACAGCACTCTGAGAAAAACATTCTTTCTCATAATATGCCCAAAGTATTTGCACTTTTATTTTTTTATCATGTTGAGTGATTGTTTCATAGTCTTCATCATTTGTAAGATTTTTTTGTTCGTTTTATATTGTGTGTCCACGATATATGTAATATTCTTCTATATAACCACATCTCAAATGCTTCAACTTTTCTCCTGTTGAGATTTTAAAGTGTCCATGTTCCAGCGCCATAGATATAAGATCATCGTCTGTGGGAATTTTGGGGGCTCTTTTAAGCATATCGGGGGCAAAATCGCCCAAAGCTCCTGTGTATTTTCTTCCCTGATATGCAGCTAAGTTGAATTGGGATTGAGCGCTTTGTGTTCCCTTTATTTGTTTGTGTGTGGCAGGAAGCATTGGCCTTCACTACCATTGACGAGGCGTTTGCCAGCATGCTGCAGTACATGACCACAAGTAGCAGGCAGTGTAGGGTGAGTCTGTGAACAAGAACTTTAATCTACAAAGTTCAGAGCCCTGTTGCATAAAATTGACCATTGATGGTAACTTGCTACCAATGGCAATTTCTACCAAAACCTTGTATTTTATTGGCTGTCAAGTGATGTTACCATGGTAGTTACTACTGATGCCTGAGTTACCATTCATGGTCAGCTCTATGCAACAGGGCCCTGATTTCATCTCATGAGCTCATGAGAATCAAAATCATTGAGAATCTGATTTGGGGATTAAGAACAGGGCCCTGTTGCATAAAACTTACCATTAATGGTAACTCTGCAATCAATAGAAACTTCCATGGAAACTTTGAATTTGATTGGCTGTCAAGTGTTGTTACCATGGTAGTTACCATAATGGGGAGACTTACCATTAATGGTAAGTTTTTTTGCAACAGGGCCCAGGACACCAGACAGACAGAGGTTTTATTCTCATATGATTACTATATTTTACCTTCTTTATTTGTAGCATTTTCAGAGGTTTTATTCTCATATGATTACTATATTTTACCTTCTATGTTTGTGACATTTTTAGAGGTTTTATTCTCATATGATTACCATATTTTACCTTCTTTATTTGTGGCATTTTCAGAAGTTTTATTATCATATGATTACTATATTTTACCTTCTTTATTTGTGACGTTTTCAGAGGTTTTATTCTCATAGCTATGATTACTACATTTTACCATCTTTTTTGTGGCATTTTCAGAGGGTTTATTCTCATATGATTACTATATTTTACCTTCTTAATTTGTAACATTTTCAGATGTTTAATTCTCATACAATTACAATTTTCTCCCTTCTACTTTGTGATGTTTCCAGAGGTTTTATTCTCATACAATTACAATTTTCTCCCTTTTTATTTTGTGATGTTTTCAGAGGTTTTATTCCAGCACCCCAACCTCAAGTCACAGCCCCCTGGACCAGAGACACTGTGCTCGATTCCATGCACCTCACTACACACAGCGCAAACAGCCACACCCAGTATGTACACGTGTCCGCTTACACCAGGGCCCTGTTGCATAAAACTTACCATTGATGGTAACTCTGCCATCATTGGTAACAACCATTGTAACGCCACGTGACAGCCAATGAAATTCAAGGTGTCCATATAAATTGGAAGCAAAGTTACCATCATTGATCAGTTTTATGCAACAGGGCCCAGGGCTGGTAGTCTGAAAATTGTCCTCATCTTTTGTCGTATCCTTCTAGATAAGACAGCACGAATATTGTTGTAAGTGGAAATTCTGAAAATGGTTGTGAAAATAAACCACCTTTATAATAGTTTTAAGCCTGAATTCTAATCCCCATAGTCTTTTTTTTTTTGCCCTTACTTCACACTTTTGTAAATCAGTTCAATTCCCCGTATTAATCCACAGGATTTGAAGGCTGTCATAAGAAGTGCTGGGTAAAACCTCATACATTTGTATGAGGAGGATTTATTTTGAAGGAGTGAACAGTGCAGATGGGAAATGTGATCACATGGGAACCTATAACATCAACAAACTGGGATATTACACCCCTTTACTAGTATATCTGTTGTATTTGATAGCCTAGATTGTACTTACATGTAGTCCATGTTTGAACCTTGTCAATTTAATCTATTGACAAATGTGAAGGTCTACTCATTAACATTCCAATCAAATTATGTTGATGCGACTCTTCTTATACTCACAAATAGAAATCCTTAAGGTGAGGAGGTGTTGTGGTGTAGAGGGTCTAAACTGTTATTTAATAGCTATTTCTAGGTCCTATAGGTGCTTGGTAGGAGGTGGAAGATTTTATGAATGATCATTAATGGCATTAAGACTTACCATTGATGGTAATTCTGCCATCAATGATAACTACCAAGGTATCATACCTCAACAGCCAATCAAAGGTTTCCATAGAAGTTGCCATTGGTAGCAAAGTTACCATCAATGGTAAGTTTTATGCAACAGGGCCTTTGACCCAACGCCAATATTGTGCCGCAGGCAAAGATTTGCTCCCCAGTGAGTGGAGATGGTGCACATCCATGTATGTACGCATGTTACATCCTTATATCCAGGATCCTTCTTAATTCATTCTCTGGACTGTGAAATGGAATGGACAGACCCTGTTTACACTAGTAGATATATCAGGGGGGTGTTTCACCAAGCTGTTCGTAAGTTACAAATGACTTTACGAACGACTGGTGATCCCTTCAAATTCTCAATGAACAAAGTGTTGTATCGCATTTAGTACAAGAAAGGATCACCAGTCATTCGTAAAGTTGTTCGTAAGTTATGAACAACTTGGTGAAACACCCCCCAGACGAAATAGGGAAAGTCATTTTTATCCTCCATACCATGTTTATTTGTTGATCCTTTTTTTTTTCTCCTTGTCTCTCTTCAGCTGCAGAGAATGGAGGATGTGCATATTGAGGTTCAGCCTGGGACCTACGCAGTGACCGCAGGGGGCTGGGGCCGCGGCACCGGTCAACAGACACACGTAGTACATGTCGGCAGTGGTCAAAGTGTTAATCTGGACTTCACATTATAGCGCTTGGACTGCACAACAGACACACGTAGTACACGTCAGCAGTGGTCAAAGTGTTAATCTGGACTTCACATTATAGCACTTGGACTGGTCAACAGACACATATACACATCGGCAGTGGTCAAAGTGTTAATCTGGACTTCACATTATAGCGCTTGGACCGCACAACAGACACACGTAGTACACGTCGGCAGTGGTCAAAGTGTTAATCTGGACTTCAAATTATAGCACTTGGACCGCACAACAGACACACATAGTACACATCGGCAGTGGTCAAAGTGTTAATCTGGACTTCACATTATAGCACTTGGACCGGTCAACAGACACACGTAGTACATGTCGGCAGTGGAAAAGTGTTAATCTGGACTTCACATTATAGCACTTGGGATTGTACCAGTTAACAGACACATAATACACACCGGCAGTCGACAAAGTGTTGAACTGGACTTAACATTATAAGTGTGTAAGGCGAGGTTACCGATATATGTTATTTGTGCTAGAACGAGCATTGAGAAATGATGAATACTGCCCCGTGCAGTGCTGCTGTATGACACCTTCTCCCATACACAGCGCAGTCTACCCCCACCTGATCGGACACCTTAAGGAAAGTCTCTGGTGATGGGATACAATGTATCATCTGCTCAGCCTCACATGTACCCCTCTGCTTGGCTCGACCTTCTCGTGCATGAAGGCCATATACTCTCTTGAAAGTCCTTGATAACTGCCCGAAGCCCCCCTCCCCCCCTACACCCACTCAGTGTTATTTAAGGTACACCTATGCTATTTCCCTCCCTTTGAAATCACCCCCTTATCTCTGCCAACATGTTCAACTCGCCTGAAATCCACTCAGAGCAACAAGTTTGAGAAGGACTGTGAGTGAAACACCCCCCAGGGCCATGTTACATATAGGTTTTCAATTATTGTAACTTACCCTCAGTGGTAACTACTATGGCAACGGTCAATGAGCTCTCATTATTGCACCCATTGCCGTGGTAGTTAACATTGGTGGTTAGTTACAATAATTGAAAACATTTATATGCAAAAGTTGATCCTGAAAATTGTCTTTTCTTTGGTCGTATCTTTTTTTGTTGTATCGTTTCTTGTATCAGAAGCGCTAGAGAGCCGTAGAAGAAATATTGATTGGCTGACAGATCTAGGCCCCTTATACATGTTTAAATCAAATTTGATTGGTTTCAAAGATAATCGAGGTGGACTTTAGAGACATGCATGGACAACCATTTTCAGAATAACAACTTACAACAATAATTAGGACCCTATTATCTCAAAAAGATATGACAAAAGATAAGACAGTTTTCTGAAAAGGCACCACCGAAAGGGTTAAACTGTTTCAGGGAAATTTCCGTCTGAAACAGAATCTACATGTAGTTGACATTATGTCCTTTGATTATAGGTATAAATACTAGCATGAGACTTATGAATCAAGTACTGATTATAATTGGTCATCACAATTTATTCACAATCATGTTATGCAGCAAATCAGAAGATGGCATACAATATGCCTTTGGGACAAAAACGGGAAAGGAGAACAAGAAGGGAATGTATTATGACTGAATGTACTTCATAAATTATGTACACTAGCTTGCTTGGCTTTGGGGTGAATTCATAATAATGCATGCATGTAAAATTAGATCTGGGTCCCGTTGCATAAAACTATCCATTGATGGTAACTTTGCTACCAATGGCAAATTCTCTGAAAACCTTGCATTTGATTGGCTGTTGAGCATTGTCACCATGGTAGTTACCATTAATGGCAGAGTTACCATCAATTGTAAGTTTTATGCAATGGGGCCCTGGTACCTCTTCTACCTTGGCTGGCAGAGCCGCCAAGTCTCCCTGATCTCGCAGGAGACTCCCTGAAACAAGACCAATATTACTGCATTGGATTTCATCACATCACCCAATCTCCCTGATTATTGATATACTATTGTCAATAGATTGTATGCATTTGTCTTTATAGACATCTCCCTGATTTCTGATGAAATTTCCCCAAATCTTCCTGATTGTTTAATTTCAATGTTGGTAACTCTTGACTGGTATATCATGCTCTCAAGAAGTCATCAATTGGCCAACATATGTGCAGCTTATGTAAAGAAATGTATTTAAAAGAAATTGAGAAATGTCTAAAAGTTTGGGCACTGCGTAGCTACATGTGAAGCATACTAATTCGTAATTTTCACATACTTCTCAATCTGCACTATGCTAGAAATTGGCATCAAATCCCACACGTGTATCATACTGTACCTATATCAGTAATGAATATTTTGTTCTCAAAATGGCAACACATGGCTTTGAAAAAAAAAAAAAACATGATGCATCTTTATGACTTTATGAATGTGTTGTATCAAATAATGCTGTGATCTGTAATAAATGTTTATTTTTAAATATGATTTTACAAGTGTTATTCTAATGTCTAAATGGAGTATGGGGTACATGTTAGAAAAGTCTTTGTTTATATGCACCAAATTGTCATGAAAGGTGAAGGCTGAAAAGGCTGAAAGGTCGTACCACTTTCATTTAGGAAATTATTTTATTTTTTCATTTTCTCAATCTATTCTATGTTATTTTTATTTTTATTTCTTTTATTTATGTATTGCATTTAGTTTTTATCTTAATGTGTTTTTATTTCATTTAAAAAGAAATTGAGGGTCGGGGGCATCCAAAAAGTGAAAACGACTCGAGAAAAATAAGAGAAAGAATGCAGAGAATGGAAGAAATCAAGCGAGACAGACAGAGGGTGGGGGGGGGGAGAGAGAGAGAGAGAGAGAGAGAGAGAAGAGAGAGAGAGAAAGAGGGAGAGATAGAGGAAGAGAGAGAGAAAGAGGGAGAGAGAGAGAGGAGGGGGAGAAAGGGAGGGAGAGAAAAACCCCATTTTCTATGTCATGTGAGATCACAACATCCAGACATCAGGGAGGATTCATGGTTTGTCATGCTAAGAGAGCGAGTGGAGAGAGAGAGAGAGGGGGGGGGGAGGGGGGGGGGGTAGAGAGAGGAGAGAGACGCCGAGTTCGAATGAGAGCGGGGAAGAGCAGGACAGAGCACGTGAGAGTGCGGGAGATCTATACAGGGAACTATGGTCATGATGATAATGTTCTTTTTACACTATCAAGAGATTCAAATAAATTGCGTCTGTAATAAGCTTCTTCAGACCTCTGACGAGTCAGCTGATCGTATATTTTTTTTCTTCGCAGATAGAGTAGTATTACATCCGAGAGAGTAGAGTCGAATGTTAGAGAGTGTTTTATATGAAGTATCTCTCTGGACGTACGATTCTTGATCTTGATCTTGATAACATAATTGATCAGCTCCGTTAGGAGCAACACACAATCCGAGACTCGATGAGGGCTGTCGGGCTTTTTGTTTAGCAAAGTTTACTGTGTTTGGAATTTGTTTGAGTCCTCGTATAATTTGGTTAGCACATACAGCAGGTTAATTGTTCCAATCTCTCGCCGTATTTGGGAAGAAGGATTTTTGCTGACAGTTCGGCTTTGTTCGAGATGGCCGGAAAGGGATTCATTCGGTTCATTCGGTTCATTCGGTTGAGTTTTTCAAGGTATTACATGAATAAGGGGAGCAAAAGATTTGCTCCCCTTATTCATGTAATACTTTGAAAAACTCAACCGAATCATGAGTTAGGATGTGAAACCCTTTTTTCGATCTAGCTACTAGCTGATGGCTATGTGCATGATCAATAATAACATCAATGGGTGACTAAAGCTGATCTGTTGTTTTAATAGAACTCACAGTCAACATCCACCTTTTTTGTATCATTTGCCTCTATTCCTCATTCATCTCGTATCCCTTCTCTGTTTCATTGTTGTTGTTATCATTCAAAATTCTTCACTTCACTGCCGACTTTCCCTGCCCCTCTTTTTTATCTTCCCTTTTCCCTCTCCAATCTCTCATCTCGATCTACGGAACATGTTATCATGATCGCATTGCACCGTGTCGATGCTGCAGTGCCAACCGGCGCGACGCTGCAGTGCAGTGCAGTGCTAATGAACTATCTTTCTGTACAATTATGACGTCATTTTAATGCCATCGCCATATTTGCATTGAGCGGTACCTTTTCCGGGAAAAGAAACTTGGTAGCACATCTGCAGCATCTCCTAGGACTCTTCAAATTTCTTCATCTTATGACCTCAGTGCTAGTAAGTAGTTTTGCACAAAATGTTGTGTTTTTTGTTCCGTTTTTATTATTTCCATACCAGAAAATCTGCGTCTTTTCGAAGTCATAAACATGTAGGTATTAGATTGTAGTCCCACTCGTTGTATCTTGTGTGATGTTTGTAATTAAGTCATTTAGCTCTATTTTTTCAGCTACATGTAGTCGGACAGTGTACCCTTTTACCGATCAGTCAAGCTTTGCCCGTCTCAATTTCATAAACAGTACTTCGAATCTTTACAGTCTAGATTTTACTTTGTTCACAAGAATTCTAATAAAGATGCTGTGGATACACTATGTTCATGATGTTGATCCGACTTAGTTACGGTTTCACGACAAAACTGGTATGAAAAGGGTTACGCCTACGGGAAAGGAGCCGTCTCAGTGTTTCTGCACAATTGTATAATGCCTATCAAGTATTGGGTCCTCATACCGACCATGTTACTCCTATTGAAAGGTTTAAAATATGCACACATCATTCCAAATTGGATTCCCAGTGCTTGACTATGTGCACGTCTGCACGTCCACTCAACCAAATGAGTTAGGAGAATCTTGCACATTCTTATTGCGTGTCGGCAGAATTGAATTGATGCACATAGCAAACGTCAGTCAACTCAAGGTTTATTGACCTCAGCAATTTTCCGCTTCAGAAAAGTATAAGATCGCTGCATATTGACATGAATTGCTGTGTTTAATTTGCCTGCAAATGTTGACAAAGTAACTTTGGGACTTTGGGAACTTTATCAAAATTACTATAAAAAAATAATTGGGGAAATATTACCATTTTGAATATAAAGAGGTTCTGAATAGATTTCTACAACTTTTGCAGCTCCAAAATGTGTGCCTATTTACTACGCGGAGCGAAAACATTGACTGATCAGTACCGGTATAGTAGGAACCAATTAGTAATAGGGTCCTAGGCTATATCATTCAACCAGCATCCAATTAAATAGCCCAATTCCGATAGATAGGAATGACCGTCTCATTCAAAACATTCTTTAATAGAAATTTTAAAAATGGACATACCACCGAATGTGTTCAGGAGCCATATGAAATTTTAGCGGATCCAACGGCAAAAATCTACACTACAGCTCAAAGGAATTGGTATAGGGAAAGGGAAAGGGAAGAAAGGGAAGGAGCTGCAGTTTTTAACCGCAGTATATTTTGTCCAGTTCAGCATGAAACATGATGCTTTAGCCTAAAAAAGCATCATGTTTCATGCTGAACTGGACAAAATATACTGCGGTTTATGACTGCGGCTCCTTCCCTTTCTTCCCTTTCCCTATCCCTGTGCCAATTCCTTTGAGCTGGAGTGTATATGTACCTACTGTATAGATACTACTTCTTCACTGTACAGAATTCAGAAACAGAGTCAGTCAACAAATATCGATAGTTTGGCAAGAAGTCTACATGTACATTTACATGTACATCAACTCCCTGAGTTACATAAATTCTTGTTGAGATATTGAAACAGGAAATGTTTGTTGTTCTTGTGACGGATTACATGTAATTACTAACGTACGGTTACATGTAAGTTAGATTTGTGTGGTCAGAGACAGATGTGGAGCCCATACATGTACATCTACAGTACATAGAATACTATGAAGTCATGGTAGTTGATGAACTGTAAGTCAAAAGAAATTATTGATCTCTTTTCCTTAACTTTAGACAGTATCGATCACACATGGAACAAGACACATGTACATGTAGATTTAATGTGACATGTCACAAGGCAAAAGGAGCATTTACTGCAATATACATATAGGGAAAGAGTTTGTTTTGGGACAGCCACCTGAAATTTGCGTATTTAACAAACTCGATCATTCTAAAAGAGGGCGACATTTTTGGTAGGGGCTGAGTACAAATGGGGCATGGACATTTCCCCCTAAATTTAACCCTTAACCCTACATGTAGGACGCTGGGATCGCGTTAACCGTAGGATTCCAGGGTTTGCGCTAACCCTGCTACCTAGGACACACATGTCGGGTTAAGGGCACCTTACATGTCAGCGATTAAGTATACCATTACAGCAGCTTTGCGTGTACATACAAAAATGTACACTCCAGCTCAAAGGAATTGGCATAGGGAAAGGGAAGAAAGGGAAGGAGCCACAGTTTTAAACCACGGTATAGTTTGTCCAGTTCAGCTTGAAACACGATGCTTTAGCCTAAAGAGCATCATGTTTCATGCTGAACTGGACAAAATACACCTCGGTTTAAAACTGCGGCTCCTTCTCTTTCCTCCTTTCCCTTTACCCGCGCCAATTCCTTTGAGCTGTGGTGTACGTGTATGCATGAATTGAAAAGCCCATTCGTTGATACTAGTGCTAATTGTAACGCTGACCAAATCATGGTTGTGCACATGACTGAATGAAGGCAAGTGAGACCAAATCATGTCACAATGTTTTTATTTCAGAATCATAACGTTTCAGTTTCTACTGTTAATGCTTAGAACGTTCTATAATGTGCATAATTTGGCAAAATATGATTTAAGATCAAAGTTACAAAAATGTGTGATATATCTTAAAACCCAAGCTGGAAAGGCCTTAAGTGGGAGAATCATGGGCAATTTCCTCTCAAAAAAAAGTTAACAATATTGGAAACAATGTCCTGCTTGGAAGTTGTTAAAAAGTGTTTTAACATAAAACTTTATACCTTTGGCTCTTGCCCTTTTGAGATTGAAGTGCAGTGCATTAACGTTACTCTAACTGTGTGGGCATACTTACAGTATTTACATGAAATTTAAGTTGTATACATTTGATGTGAATGACACATTTTGTACACTATGGGAGGCTGATCAATAATTTTTCAACAAAAATTATTTTAAGCATAGGAAGTTACTTGATATTGATGACATATGTGCATCCTTAAATTGTTTGCGTTTCATGTCTTGCTATGAATAAACTTTACAGTGTATATTGAAATAGACAAAATTTGTGTAAAAGAATCAAAGAAAAGTTGCAGTATGTGCATGAATGGGCAGTACCGTATGCATTAAAAATGAAAGCACCAGACCAGCGTAATCTATGATGTATGCTGTTTGCAGAGTAAGTTACTGATGTTGTGTACCGGTAATGTTGGCCTTGATTTACAGATTTACAGGTTTGCTCTATTGTTCCTGACTCCCAATGTGGATTGTAGGAACTAAAAAAAAAGAATCAACCACTGTACAGCTGTATGCTGTACATGTACATAAAAAGTATAAGACTGGATACATGTGTGTAGATGCACATTGCACAGTCATGTACACGTATGAAGTTCAGTGTAAATAATCAAGTTAATCTTAATTGTACACAACAGCTCAAAAGAATTGGCATCTAGGGAAAGGGAAAGGGAAGAAAGGGAATGAGCCGCAGTTTGAATCACGGTTTATTTTGTCCAGTTCAGCATGAAACATGATGCTTTTTAGGCTAAAGCATTATGTTTCATGCTGAACTGGACAAAATATACTGTGGTTTGAAACTGCGGCTCCTTCCCTTTCTTCCCTTTCCCTTTCCCTATGCCAATTCCTTTGAGCTGAAGTGTACATGTACAGCACAGAATACATTTTCATACTTTTGCAATGAATGTGGATAATATTTATAGATACAGACACTGTACAATCTAAACTGTGTATGGTCAATGTCCATACACATGTATATGGTAAATGTACTGTAGTTGAGAATTTCTCACAAATGTTCTACAAATGAATGGACATGTACTGCACTTTTTGGGTAATGCGATGTATACACAGTGTCACAACAAAGTACATCAATAATAAAAAAATATATACATGTACAGTATGTACTTATGTACATACATACATGATGTACAGTATGTTCATGAAGAGGCTCAGGCAGATTAATATCCCCCCCCCCCCCCCCACACCCCCCAATAGAGCATCTGGATATTTTCAGGTCACCCTGAGGATAAATTGGTTTTGATGAAAGCAGAAAGATGAAAGAAACATGATAAGCGAAGGTTTGATGAAAATCCGTCAAGGAATAAGAAAGTCATGATCTTTGAAATTTAAATTTTGTGTCATCACATGCAAGGTGTCTCCCATGTGTTGTGTGCAGTATACATGTAATTCCATAAATTGCTTTTTTTTCTGTTTTTGGCAATGGAATTATTTTGTTTTCATACAGGTATGTGTGTAAAAACATATTTCTAATGATGTATCAAATGCAAAGATAAAAGGACGCATATTGAGAAAAATTGTGTTCAATGCACATTTTCAACAAATATTGCACACAACATGTGGGTGTGCACCTCGCATGTGATGTCACAAAATAAACAATTCATTATTTTCTTTCATCATTTGACAGATTTTCATAAAACCTTCACTATGTTTCTTTTATGTGTTTGCTTTTATTGAAAAAAATGATTTCAGGGTGAACTATCCCTTTAACATTTTGTTTGTTTCATGACATTGGTAGGCTTTGTAAATAGCTTTGAAATATCTTGCATTTTTTTCCTTGAAGTGTGAAGTGATACTATCAGCTGCATCCTGCTTTCATTTTTACTTGAACCATTGCAGATGACACAGGAGACTGGCTGAATCTATGCTGTGAGAGAGAGAGAGAGAGAGAGACACACACACACACACATGCCCACACACCGGACCGGTATAGATATTTCCAGACAGGAACTGCTGTGTGGGACTTCCCCCTTGGAACTATTGTCACGCCAACAATCCATTATCAACCACTGTGTGGTGGTTGAGTGGATTCCTGGAATTCTCTGTGTTAGCTGCTTGTGTCATCATCGTGTCTCCGTTCAGGATAGCCAGAAGAGTGGACTTTGACATTGCAATAGGACCCCTGACTCAATTGAGTGGAGATTCCCCAAAGAATATCATTCTCTTATCATTGCAATTCCATGACAAACATTTGTTAACAAGTATGCACTTGCATTTGTGCCTTATGTGTGGACACAAGAAGACTTTCAAGCATAAGTGTGAACATTGCAGAGAAAAGGAGTACGTGAAGTGTTAGTGACAAGATAATGCTTCTCAGACAGTGTGAATCCAATAGGTTTTCTTACTTAGCCCACTTTCAAGGACAACCTATGGACAAGGGTTGTTTTACGAAGACGTGAACAACGACGGGTCTTTCTGGAAGTGTGACAGAAGCGAAGCAGGAGATTCTTTTTCTTGCTTCATTCAACAAATTTCCACCAAGGAGTCCAAGTCAAGTCAAAACAGAGAGGAAGGCTTGCTGATCCTCCAAAATTGCAGAAAAAGAGGGCTGACATCATCATCAACTTCATCGAGGACCATCAAAGGGAAAATTTCTGTTCACTTTTAAACAGAAATAATATTAAAAAGTGAAGTAGGAACAAATACCCTCTTCCTGAACTGCAGAAAGAGGGCAGGCTTTATTGTATTTTTGAAAAGTGGCACAGAAGGAGCATCATCATTACCATGGCGACTTCACGCTCATCGATGACCCAGACAGTGCAACAGGAGGAGGCAGTTTGCCCGGACTCAGAGGAGAATGTGCGGGAACAGACAGAATCCATCGTCAGGAACTTCTTCTATCAACGGGTGACAATGGACATGCAGGACCAGACCAGTGACATCAATATCTCCACCCCCAGGATCCCAGAGTTCCAGAACTTTACAGCTGATCCGTTAAGGTGAGGGGTGTGGACAGGGTGTGTTGAGTGGGGAAATGGGGGGGGGGGGGGGATAAAAGATCGTGGAAATGGAATGCGCAACGACCACAAACGTGTAAATCACTTGTGAAGTGATCTCTTTGTTTGCACAAGTAGATATTAAATTGTAATTCAAATCTATTGTTCTTAAGGTCGTGTCTTTAAATCGTTGGGCAGTAATTCAGAATTACGTCATGTAGTAATTGGAATTGCCACGCAACCTAAATAATTACGTCGTTGGCAATTGGAATTACCACACAACGTAATTAGTTAGGTTGTGAGGCAATTCCAATTGCTACACGACGTAATTCTGTGTTTTTGACGGTCTCCTGCTTCCATAAGAATGATGGTGTGATATGTTGAGGCCTGATTAGTGTTAAACAGCATGTAGAGCATAATATTCTAATCATGACTCGAAGTTTAATCCACAACTGTTTTGGCATACAATGTAGATATTGGTGTAAAGTTTCTTCTTCATGAAATATTATATCCACTAGTAAAATACTTTTTATATACCACTTGAAACACTACGGGTTAAAAATTGATATTTCTGTGTATCATGTTTGACATTAACACTCTGCTGTTCTTCACCCCCCCCCCCCCCCCTCCTTCCTCCACAGTCCAACTTCAAGGGTAGGCAGACGACTAGCCCAGATTGGAGACCAAATCGATGCCCAGTACGAGGGAGAATTCAGGCACATGGTCCAGATGCTTCACATCACACCCTCAACAGCATATCAAGCATTTGCAGGGGTGGCTCGGAGGTAACAGATGCAGATAGATGGATGGATATGAAGATAGAGAGATAGATAGATAGATAGATAGATAGATAGATAGATAGATAGATGGCTAGATAGATAGATAGACAGATAGTTGGTCTGAGATATGATATGGAGCTGATTTAAAAACATGGTTCAGATGCTACATATCACACCCGAACAGCATATCAAGCATTTGCAGGGGTGGCTCGGAGGTAACAGATGCAGATAGGTGGAGGGATGGGAAGATAGATAGATAGATAGATAGATAGATAGATAGATAGATAGATACATGTAGATAGATGTAGAGAGATGCTTGAGTGACCATGTGAAGAAAAAAATCAGAACTGCCAATTAAAATTGATTTTTTTATATTTCAAATTGTAAAATGATATGACTGATATGAATGCTATTAAACATCTACGTTGTATTTAGCATCTTTATATGTACCTGTGTTTTCTCCCTCATTCTGTTTCAGACTATTTGTCAAAGGCATTAACTGGGGCAGGATCTCCGCTCTTCTCATGTTCGGCTACCGCATCGCCAAAGATGTCATGATTAGTGTCGGCGAGTTCTTACAGAAGATTATATCATTGCTTGTACGTTTCATCATTTCTGAACGCATCGCTGAATGGATCGCCCAGCAAGGAGGATGGGTGAGCAAAGTCCCTGCACGCTTGGTCTTAAAAGGAGTATATTGTACTGGGAAGACAAAAAGGCCTTCAAAAGGAGATCGGGAGCAATTTTCTTGCGAATGGTCTTAAATTCATGTATTCTCCATTTTAGAAACTTGCTGAAAGTTATTTGCCCTCATATGATTCACATATGGAGTAATTACTGATTCAATAACAACTCGAAATGTTCGGCCCGAACAATCTGAGGATTTGTGATTTAATCACTGATTACTCCAAATGTAGATAATTCTAGGGCACATAACTTTCAGCAAGTTTATAAAATGGGCAACACATGAATTTAAGACCATTTGCAAGAAGATTGCTCACGATCACCTTTTGGAGGACCTTTTGTCTTCCTAGTACAGTATATGCCCTTTAACTTTTTTTTTAGGTGTCCATCATGGCCACTTGAGTATGAGATCCAGGTGGCCAAATTAATTTTTAGATTTTTTAGATTTAGACGCCCAGACTGCGAGTGGTGAGCAATTTCCAGTGGCCAGCTGGTCACCGATTCAAGCGTTTCAGTTTCAGGCCACCATTAAGGGCAAGTCGTGTCTTGAAAAACAAATTAATGCGTAATATGCACTACACTATCGTTTGAATCATCATCTTTATATCATGGTTCTGGAATATGTATCATAGGTTAACTAGCTCTCAAAGATTCTTACATGTTCTTGGTTAGCCCCCACATCTTATTGTCGCTGTTATAATTTATTGTATGTTATTGTTTTTATGCGCATTAACTTGACTTGAAACATGAATTATAACATGTCATGTTAATAATCTTTCTGTCATTCATGTGATGATTTCTATATATTTCTTTGTATTCCCTCTGCAGATTTCTGCCCTCAGCTTCAGAATAGACAACCCAGGCAGCAAGGGTGTCATGGCAATAGCGGCCGTCTCCGTACTAGCCATCGTGTGTGCGTATATGTGGTCCAGAAATAGATAGGACCCTCCCTATCAGCACAGACATCCCTATCATTATGACTACTGCTAGAATACATGTCCAGACTCGGCATACAAAACGGGCGGTGGTGTTTGGGAGGACGGCGCTATGCCAGGGAGCATAGGGGGACCCCCCCCCCCAGTTGAGAATAGCCCCCTTTATATTACCTAAGGGGTGGTGTATTTAGGAGGAGGGCACTTACCCAGGGAGCATAAGTAAAGCCCCCCTCCAGTTGAAGAGAGCCCCCATAGTAGTATATTATGTACTCTTTGTATTAGGTGAAGTGGCTATGGTCTGAGCAGTTGTGCATTCTTCATTGGGTGTGGGAGAGGGTGGGGGATATTGTGTCATTTCTCAAGGACCCCTTACACAATACATCACAATAGAGGGCTATGATTCTTACCTCTCCCCCCTCCCCCCTCCCCTTCACCTACCATGTCTAGACAAGGTTTCATCCAGCCCTATACATGTACCGTATAAGATTGTGAAATATCACTTCTGTGGAAAGAGACATGGTGACTTGATCTGTAATTATTCTATCTATGTCAAAAAGTGTTCACATGTTCTTTCTGTGCTGTTTCCATACTCTGAAACAAAGTATAGTACATGATAGCATGGATTGAAGGATATTTATATATTATACTCTATGGATGACATGATGTGTGTATTTGAGTGTTTTTTTATGTGGACTGTTGTATGATGTTTAAAGTCTAGAAGCCATGGGAGAGCTATGTGCATCAGCCCAAAGCAGATCAGTCTACAAACAGAGTTTGGCCAACTTGATTTCAATAGATAACACCGTGGCGTGTATTGCTTTCTTGGGTAAGCAGATAAAAGAATTTGCACCATATTGTTACCTTTCGAATCTGAGTTGGCCAAACGCTCTGTATAGAAGGGGAAATAGGAAATCTCCCGTAAAACAGACAGCAAAAGAACAATTTTCCTTAGCGTAAAATCTAACCCAAGACTGTGAGTTTGCCCCACACATCACAGAGCTGCAGGCACTGTACTGCATTACAGCTACAGCTGGCAGCATATCAGCCACACCATGTGTAGGCAAAACAGCACACGGTTTCTTTGCTTCAGGCTGATAAAGATGCTATTTCAACATCGGGCTTATTTCCCCGGATCAGGAATAGTGAGCTACTTTGTCAGCTTGGGTTGATGCAAGTGCACGTTAAGACAGGGTGTCCCTTTTGTAGAGCAGAGAAATCAAATTTTGTAAAAACCTCGAAGAATGGAAGGTGGTACTGTATCAGAACTTCCCTCCCAATAATGGAACTGGAGACTGACGTGAAGCAAAATTTGAGTTATCGCTAGATTTTGAGGAGGTTTGGGCAGGTCCTCAGGAACCTAGAGACTGGAGACTGATATGCAGAATGGTCCTGTCTGCTCCACAGTGCATGCGTTCAATGGGAGCAGTGCCTGCATCGTGCATTGATAAGGACTATACGATTATGAATGTAGACAATAGTCGGTGTATTTAAAACGTGAACAAGGATAGTTTTTCACTTTTACAGAAAACGTTTGTGAAGCTATGAGTGAGATTCCGTGCCCATTATCGTTACGGTATACTGCTGATTCCTGCTGAGTTTCATAACTTTTGCAAATGGGACGCTCTGTCTTTAAGGATTATCCCAACTTGTGTATTGATAACGGCTGGCTGTCAAACAGCAACCATATATGGACGGAAATGGAGTAACTTTGCTATATTGTATTGAAATTTCTGTGACCGTGTTTTAAGAGGGAGGTGACTGGTTACGTCTTGATGAATATGTTTGGAGAATTCGATGGGGTTGGGATGGAGGGGGTCCCATAGTCAATAAGCACCCCCCACCCCCACCCCTGTAAGTCTGTGATCCATTTGCATGTTCAGCTTTGATCATACAGGTTGGATGTGTTCGTGTCTTCTTAAAACGTCAGTTAGAAAAATAAGTTCCCACTAATCTCTGTAAAATTATCCACTAAAAAAAAATTTCACATTCGTTTGCCGCAATAAAGTCTCATTTTGACGAAAATTTGAAGAAAAAAACGCACGCCTTGAGTGACGTATGAGAAGTCAAAATTCCATAGATTGTACGGAAGTCAACAATATACCATTTTCGTAATGTATTCACAACTTTCCCCCCTAACTGCGTAGTAACGCGTTATTGCATTCACCTGCATCTTGTCATTCAGATTCAATGGATGGAATGCACTTTGAATCTATTAGTTGTTGCTACTCTGACAAACCTCGGACAAGCTTTGGGGTTCCCATTGGTAACGTATTGTTTGAATGGCGTGGATAAAACATTTTATTTACGCCTTTGGCATTTATGGCATTTTGACTTCTGACGTCACTGGAGGCATGCGTTTTTTCAAATTTTCGTCAAAATGAGACTTAATTGCGGCAAACGAATGTGAAATTCGTTTTTAGTGGATAATTTTACATAAATTAGTGGGAACTTTTTTTGCTAATTTAGTAACCCTCTAATCTTGAGGTACTGTAATATCCCAACAGCAAACTGTCTTGCATGTCATATTCTAATTCAAGAGACGTTTCTCTCTACATGTCAGGCCTGCTTAGGAATATTGACCATGGCGGAGGTGTTTCACCAAGCTGTTCGTAAGCTACGAACGACTGGTGATCCCTTCTTGTGCTAATTGCGATACCATACTTTGTCCCTGTTTTAACATATTGGGAGTTAGTTTCCAACAATCCTAATGAAATTTGTATTCAGACACTTGTTAACAACAAGAATTTTCATTCATAAACATCAAATTTGATCTTGAGCTGATCATTTGCTGATGGGAATCAACATCATTGAGAATGTGATTTAGCACAAGAAGGGATCACCAGTCATTCGTAAAGTCGTTCGTAGCTAACGAACAGCTTGGTGAAACGCTCCCCCCCCCTCGGGTCAGTTGAACTCATTCAGTGTCACTCTTACATTTTACCTGGAGGGTGTATCACCAAGCTGTTCGTAAGTTACGAACGACTTTACAAACGACTGGTGATCCCTTCTTGTGCTAAATGTGATACCACACTTTGTTCATTGAGAATCTGATTTAGCACAAGAAGGGATCACCAGTCGTTCGTAAAGTCATTCGTAACTTACGAACAGCTTGGTGAAACACCCCCTGGCATTGATACTACACACATAGCCCATAGAGCAGTATTACATCTGCCACAGAGAGAGTGAAGTGATTCTCTGCTCAAGGACACAACGTCACTGTATTCATGTGTTGTAGACATCATTGCGGCTAAAGCGGACAATGATCAAGAACCACAAAGTTTGTGGAGAACTCATTACCACTTGTGTGCCAGATGAGTAATCTTTCTATGGGATTTGTATGTATTATTTGTGACAAAAAGCTAGAAGTGGCACACAGATGGTTACATATAATGGTACTTAGACATACATGGTGACAAATGCCATCCCCATTTTCTGATCATGACTTCGAGAAATATTATACTGTGTGTGCAGTACGGTAGCTTATCAGTAATTTTTTTCGATTTCACTTCGTTTTGATACCTGACTTCAACCCGATGGAACGGTGATCTTGTCCTTCTGATGAGGGTCAAGTGCCAAGGTCTAAGGTCATTGAAGGTCAACTTGCCTAAGCATCTGGGCCATGTTGCGTAAAACTTACCACTAATGGTAACTCTGTCATTTATTGTAGCTACTATGGTATCAAATTCAAGGTTTCCATAGAAGTTACCAGATGGCAGAGTTACCATTTATGGAAAGTTTTATGCAACGGGGTCCTGAGCATGGAGAGTGGCTCAGACCATTACTGTGACCTGACACCAGATAGCGATGTTAAAGTACAGTGACACCTGCACGTATAAAGACTGCTTAAGGTAGACAAGAAGTGGTCTCCATGGAAACGTTTGTTTTCTTCAGGTTTTGATGGGAAACACTGTTGAAACAACATTTAAAATCTGATCCGTATAGGCAGGTGGTTGTTAAATGTTCATGGTCTTTTTATACAGGTGAATGCAAAAGCAGGCTTCAAAGTATTTAAACCAGTTCCATCATCCAATTTATCTGACATATATCTGATCCTGCGATCGAACTCTCCCCACCCCTCAGGAGTTATATATTCATTGTACATGTAATTCTACAGCATAGCTCAATTCCATTGTAAGAGTAAATCTATTGGAGATGTCCCAGGAAGCTGTCACTAGTGAGCTTTAGATCTGTGTGGACGTGGACGGCGCTCAGGTCTTAGGACAGCATATTGGAGCTCTGTGCATTCTCCAAGTCTTGGGGCCCCATCCAGCGCCTGAATCAAGATGGCGTAAACCGAGGATATGCCGTTTTCATGAAAATGAGCACCCTGTTTTTAAGACTTTAGGCAAGCGCAAAGCATCAACATAACATCATTCAACCTTAACGCTGTCCACGTCCACACTGATCTGCATCATCCCTCTGTCCGCTGTTTCAGGTTGTATATCTGTGTGTGATGAACTCGGTACTATGAAATGTTTTCAGGGTTTGATTCATCCATGGTAAAACCATGGTGATGTATGTCTAGGCTAATCGCAACATGGCTCAGTTCTATAAAGTTTGTAAGCCTTTTGGTGCCATAAGCGAGTACTACTACCAGTACCAGTAACAGTAACAGTAACAGTAATGCATACAATTCGCATGGAGCAGCAGTCTACAGGTTGTTTCACCAAGCTGTTTGTAAGCTACGAACGACTTTATGCACGACTGGTGACCCTTTCTTGTGCTAAATGAGATACCACGCTTTGTTCCTGTCTTAATAAAGTGGGAGTTAGTTTCCAACAATCCTAATCAAATTTGACAAAGAATGAATACTTGTCGACAATGAGAATTTTCATTGATAAACATCAGATTTGAATTTTAGCTGATGGGAATCAAAGTCATTGAGAAGCTGATTTAGCACAAGAAAGGGTCGCCCGTCGTGCGTAAAGTCGTTCTTAGCTTAAGAACAGCTTGGTGAAACACCCCCCGGTTCATACATTTTGGCACACAATGGCTTTATGTATGCCATACATTGGGTTCTAGAAAGAGCTAATGGAACTATGATTAATGCATGATTAATACATTGACATGCAGAGGAGCAGTACAACGTGAGGGTATGGGGATATTTCTATGAGAAACACACTACATATTTATGAAAGTGATTCACGGCCCATAGAATTCTAATTCATAGCAATGTTTGTGGTTTCAAATATCTGATATGGTTTTACATTTATGTTTGTGTCGCGTACATGTAAAGTGTCCTATACGATGCAATGTAGTCTCGTGCCCTACACACAGCTTTAATTACTATGTTGCATTGTTTTATGATTTGTAAGGCATTTTTCTAACAAAAGATGCGCATTTTAAAATGTCATTGCCTAATTGATTGATGAGGTGATGGTATGGTACTACTACCCTATTTTCAATGAGTTGTAAACTTTGTGTGTCTGCCCTACTTATGTATTTTTATGATATTGCGCTGGAGGTTTTCTGAAGAAGTTGCCAGAAATGTTAATTTATGCTCCATTGAACTATGTGGGTCTTCTGCAATCCAAAGTTGTCGCACTCCACCAATAAGTCAGTTCGGAGTTGCAATGTGCGCATGAGCAGAGTATTGCTGGTACAAATGACCTCTGGTCAATCAGACCGCTCATAGAGTTGAATGGTTGACCACATTAATACTCATTATCATGTGACAGATGTGACAGCACCTATTCAGCTCTGAGAAGTAGTGAAAGAACGTTCCACCTTCTGCACCTGCTTCTATTGTTCTTGGAATGCTGTAAAATGTCTTAACATCCATCACCCAACAGCGCATCATGAACAAATCCGAGTCTGCAGTCTAGTAGTATTTATTCAGTGGATTGTCCAGCCATGGTGTAACTAGGAACTGGTCTATTACTAGAAGAAACAAATTGATTGGTTGGTTGGTTCATCTGCTGGCACGGCAGACATCAATGGGACTTTGTTTGACCTTAAAGAAGTGTAGCAGGCAGTGTGCTTACTTTCAGAGGGAGAACGAGGGAAAATGGAACAGCCCCCACCCACTTTTCCATATGTCTGTTTTTAAGAAATGAAATTAATGTAGAGAAACCATGGTGTTCACCACAGTAATAAGCATGAATTAAGTACCGTATTCAAAATGCGCGTTATCGTTATTGGACCGTTTTAAGTTAACACGCTAAAATTCAACGTACATGTACTTCTCTGCTTATATACCATGAAATGTGTGTAAAGTTGGAAACCGTGGTCTAAATCTCAATTTCCTGTGTGAATTCAGGTCATTGGAATATTCTGTAAAAACATCCTCCTGTGTTTCCTTCATCTGCATCTGGTTCAATTGGGATTGAAATGCTACAAATAATCGTATCAATTCTATGAAATGATGAGTTAACCAATTGTCTGACAATGAATTGTAATGGTCACTCTGAATATTGATTCTTCAATGATTTTGAATATGTACTATAGGCCTATTACTAACTGTTTTGTTATTTTAATATTGGTTTTATGATCATGATTTCTCGAGATGAAAATATTGATGTATGCTTTCTGATGGAATTAACTGGTGTCATGTTTGTTTTCATTCATGTGTCTGTCGAAGGAATGTCTTGTAATAACAAAAGTTTGGTCTAGTCTGTGATTGAAAGTATGTGAGTATGAGAGTATGTGAGATGTAAAGGTAAAGAGTGTAATGGCGGTAATGAGAGTATTGAGAGTAAATATACCAACTATTCTTACTGGAGTGCTGTTGCATAAAACTTACCATTAATGGTAACTCGGCTGTCACTGGTAACTACCGTGGCAACACTGCTCAACAGCCACTTGAATTTAAGGTTTCCATAGAAGTTGCCATTGGTGGCAAAGTTTTATCAGGGGTAAGTTTTATGCAACGGGGGCAAAATTATGTGTAATTTTAACAATCTTTTAGGTAATTCCTTCCTGGTATCCACCACCTTTCTCTGCATCTGTCTGTCTGACTCTCTCTCTCTCTCTCTTTCTCTCTCCCTCTCTGTCTGTCTATCTGTCTCCCTCTGTCTCTGTCTCTGTCTGTCTATCTCTCTCTCTCTCTGTTCTCTCTGTCTCTCTCTCTGTCTCTCTCTCTGTCTGTCTCTCTCTCTCTCTCTCTCTCTCTCTCTCTCTCTCTCTCTCTCTCCCTTAACTCTGTTTTATACCTCTCATTCTGTCTGTCTCTTGATACGTGTATATGCGTGTGTGTGTATAATTAATCATCTGAAAGAAAGAAAGAATTAAAAGAGCTAAATTTTGATAAAAGTAGTAACCTTCAAATTGGAAAGAAATTCCAATCAGATCTTAATAAAAGGAACATGCATTCTTGAACCTAGAGGAAATTAACGATTATGGTAACAATCTTCTGAAATCGGTAAATGGTGCTATTGAATCTATAACAGGACGTTGTTTTTTTTCTTTAAGATAAGAAGATATACCATTCCATTATTTTTGCCCAACGCATGTAAGGTGGCACGGTGGTTTGCGTGCCGCAAACGTGGCCGTGGCCGCAAAGCCAGCCGCGCGCAAAGGCCGCAAAGCTAAAGAGCGCCACCTCGCACCATAACTTTACCACGTCAAACGTGCAATGGGTCATTAGCGTAGATCTGTGGGACAAATCTTCAAGAAAAACAACATTAAACATGGCAGCAACAACCCAAACAGCTGGACAGAATGCAAGTCAGCCGAATTCAGTGGAGGCCATTTTCGACAGCATGGAATATGGCCCGAATCCGGAAGCTCCAAGTGCCGCCCAGGTAGTTAGCTAATCTCTATAGACGGTAGACCTCACAACACCTTTCCCACTGTCACTCGTAGGACCTCAGTCCCATGCGTTCATTTTGTTGGGGTGATGGTAAAGAAGGCAAACAAAGTACGCGGCAAACCTGGGTTAATTAATAATGGGTCTAAATTATTTTAGGTTGCTAACTTCAGCCTTTGTTAGGATTGGGGTAAAGACATCTTTACCTTTGATTCCTTTTATTCTTAGTTCGGTATTTCGTCCAGTTCAGTTTGTATCCAGTCCAAGTTCAATAGACAATACTTGTTCATGTTCACCTCATCACACATGTCACATCAGTCACTACCCTACTTCTCTGATCATCTTCATCCCTTTCCTATTCAGATGTGCTCACTCATTCCATCCTCACATCTGGCTCTTTTGTTGAACATTCTTTATTACTTAATCACCCCAACTTGGTGAATAGAGTTCCTACATTCTACTTGTCTTGGCCTTCTCAAGTAACTCCTTTTATTTCGATTGGTTCTTCCCTAATGATTCTATAAGTGGCTGGTGGAATGACAGGGCTTGCCCTAAATGGTGGCCCTAGGACAAATGGCCACCTAAAACTCAAATTGGTGGCCCAGCTGGCCACCAAAAAATTGCTCATCGCTCACATTGTGGGCCACCTGAAATTCAATTTGGCCACCAAGATCTCATGCTTAAGTAGAAATGCTGTTCACCTTTCAAAGTAATTTAGGCAAACTGCATTATTTTTATGTTCCCTGGGCCACACTGCGTATAGGTTTACAGTTATTGTAACTTACCATCAATGGTAACTTCCATGGCAACAGGTGCAATAATAAGAGCTCACTGGCTGTTGCCATGTTTGTGACCATTGATGGTAAGTTACAATAATTGAAAAGGGATATGCAGCATGGCACTGGTTGTCCGTCCTTGTCTTGATGATTTGATCCTGGTTGATTTGATTCAGGCATGGTTGGAGAGCCATGACCGCAAGCTTGGTCACTTCATCCATAACAAGTGGGTGAAGCCAGAGAACCGCAAGACCTACACCACACGGGCCCCGGCAACGGGAGAGCCCCTAGCAACCACCATCCAGGGTGAGGATGAGGATGTGGAGCTGGCTGTGAGTTCTGCTGAGAAGGCGTACGAGTCTTGGAGCAAGCTGCCTTGTCACGTCAGGGCTAGGCACATCTACAGGTAGTGCAGCATCAGTGTTAGGCTTTGGAGTGCTTGAATATACAGTTTATATAGTGTTTATCAAAGTGAGACCATACGCGTTCATGTCATGCACAAGCTAGATACTGTCTGATCTCAATCAAAGCAAGACCATACCATACCAATCAAAAATTTTGGAACCAGGAGGAGTTCGTACCACACAAATTGAAATTCACAAAATTCACTAAAATCTATCAACTTTGTTTGTTTCTGCAAGCCTACAATTTAACAACTCTACTTTTAGTTGTATGTCTGTGTAACCTCTTCACTAATAAGCCACTGTAAACTTGTCCACTTGTCTATAAAGACCACCTATTCAGACAGACTGCATTCTCTGTTTCCATTGAGATAGTCTTTGTAGGCAAGTGAGGCAGTAATTGATTCCGGTGCTTGCATTGCAGCATTGCACGGCATGTTCAGAAGCATCACCGTCTGATTGCGGTCATGGAGAGTCTGGACAACGGGAAGCCGATCCGGGAGACGAGAGATGCGGACATTCCCATCGTGATTCGCCATCTGTACCACCACGCTGGCTGGGCGGAGCTGATGGACACTGAGATGCAGCACTGGAAGCCAGTCGGTAAGGCCCACTTAGGCCCACATGGGGTGGTATTCTGAAATCGCCCCCCCCCCCCCCCCCCCCCCTCCGCCACCCCATTCTAAGTTTCTACTATTTCCCAAAGTTAGGAGCTGCGTAGGAGAGCCCAAATTGGTATTCCAGAATGTCCTCCTAGTATGCTCCTAATGCAAATAAGGAAGGGTTTGACCACACCCAGTGTGATATGTTGTACCCACTTGAATGTACCCATTATTTCTGAGGTACAAAGAAAGTCCCTCAATTGATAATGGAATAGTCCCAAAAGAGTGAAAAGGGTATTGTTATGGAAGGTTACATTTGAACCAGTGGGTGATATTTTAACACCTGTTATAATTGTTATAATCGCCATATTCCAGAATGTCCTCCTAGTATGCTCCTAATGCAAATAAAGAAGGGTTTGACCACACCCAGTATGATATGTTGTACCCACTTGAATGCTCCCATTATATCTGAGGTACCAAGAAAGTCCCTCAATTGATAATGGAATAGTCCCAAAAGAGTGAAAAAGGTATTGTCATGGAAGGTTCCATTTGAACCAGTGGGTGATATTTTAACACCTGTTATAATTGTTATAATCTTGCTCATGGTTGCCTTGTCAGGAGTCATTGGTGCCATTGTCCCTTGGAACTTCCCCCTGATGCTGCTGATCTGGAAGGTGTGTCCCGCCCTTGCCATGGGCAACACCGTGGTGCTGAAACCCGCTACCTACACCCGCCTCTCAGCCCTCCTCTTTGTGCAGATCTGCGCTGAGGCGGGACTCCCGCCCGGTGTCTTGAACATTGTGACGGGGAACGGCGCTTTTGGGAGCAAGCTGGCGCTTCACCCTCGAGTGGACAAGGTTGGCTTTACCGGCTCAACTGAGGTAAGTCCTGAGGAAAAAAAACAGAAGGGAAAGAGTTCCTTGTTTCCCCGTAACTGAACTTTGAAAGAAGGAGGCAACTTGCAAAGGAGACTTGAGCAAAACGTGCCTATCCCTTGATTTGGCATCAATGCTACACCACATCATGTTAGATTGAATATGTCGCAAATTTCTTATCCAGATTTTGCTGTATGTAGGGAGTGCTGGGTACAATCCCAAAGTACCAATAACTCAAATTAGAGTGATTTGACACTTGCTTTGTATTGTCATAGTAGGGCAGCGTAGCTCACTGTTAAATATTTGGGCTTTGTGAAACCTGGTCCTATGTAAAAAAAAAAATGTCAATGGGTTGTGGTGGCTTAATTGTGCCGGATATGGAATTTGGGGTAGATTCATAGCCTGTTGTCTATTGTCTGCAGAGCAGATTACGTGGTAGTCGTGCCGCTCAGTATCTGTGTGGAGAAAAGCCAGCCTGCAATTATACGTGCTCAGTAAGAATTGGATTGAATAAATGATGAATAGTGAATGGATAAACCTGGCTCATTCTGTATCTCCAGGTGGGGCAACTCCTTCGCCGAGCCACGGCTGGGACCGGCAAGAAGCTGTCTCTGGAGCTAGGGGGGAAATCCCCCTTTGTGGTGTTTGAATCAGCTGATCTGGACTCAGCGGTAGAAGGCATCGTGGATGCTATTTGGTTCAATCAAGGCGAGGTAAGATGCCCCCTCTCTCTCTTATGGTTCTTTTGTCCTCTTTCTAAGCCTGTCTGGGTTACGTTCTGTATAGCTTTGCAATTATTGTGAGTTACACACAGTTGCATGTACCATAGAGTTGGCCAGTAGAGTCCCAAAGTATGATGTCATGTGAGCATTTTGTCAAGACAACTTGTGCAAAACTACGCGGGTAGAGCAAGCAGTGGTGAACACAGCGGGGACTCTCGTTAAGAGTGCTAGCGACTAGCCCATTAGACAAATGTCAGACCAGTAAATCTCTCTGTTGAGGGATGTTGTTTAGAGCCAGAGACCTGCATAATAATGGGTATGATGACATCACTTTGGTGCTTACAAAATTGACTAATTGAGGATGATAATGATACAAGTTAATTCTGACATTTTCACCTTCCTAGGTCTGCAGCGCCGGTTCCCGCCTCCTGGTGCAGGAAACCGTGAAGGAGAAGATGGTTGCTAAGCTACGGGAGCGCATCATGCACCTGCGGCTTGGTGACTCCCTGGACAAGTCGATAGACATGGGTGCCGTGGTGGACCCTTCTCAAAGGAAATCTGTGGAGGAGTATGTGGAGGATGCCAGGAAAGAAGGAGCAGAGGTAACCATCAGATACCCTTCTTTTATCTGTAAAACCGTTAATTTATTTGTGCGAGTAAAGTTTTTGTGGCACAGCACACCTACAACACATTCATTATCATGAATATTTAGTGCCGCAAAAAAGCTGATGGCTATACAAGGCGTCACAGCATTCAACACGAGCACAAGTTGATTGTCAAGTACTAGTAACTCTGGAATCCCTGATAGACTTGCGCGTCTAGCCTGCTAAAAACAGCCAGCTTCGACGTAATTTAAATTATTTTTATTTTGTGCCCCTGTGATATCAAAAGACCATCCAAAAGGCTGCTCCTGGTTGTTACAAAGTGATAACTATAATATGATGTCCATATCATCAATTGGAATGTCAACAGTCCAATTGAACTATAGTAATTTTCTGTGATGAGGCTGAGACGTTTTTATGCCTCTGCCACAAAGTGTCTGGAAGGCCAGATGGCATTATGTTTCAGGGTTGCCCGTCCATCCATGTGTGCGTCTGTCCGTATGGATCTCGTTTACATCGTAACTAAAGAATGTGCCTAAATTTCACCATACATGTACATGTACTTGTCTTTTTGACCTTTATAATCTTGACAGATTATCCAGAACCCTGACTGTGTGCCCAAGAAGGGGTGCTTCTACCCACCCACGGTGATTACCAATGTCCAGACATCGTCCAGGGTTGTCATGGAGGAGGTAAGCTATGAGCGCTTCTTGATGCTCTCCAAATATAAAAAAATATTATGAAGATAGGTATAGTAAGATACAAATGTGGGGTTTGATGCCAATTACTAATATAGTGCAGAATAAGAAGTAGTAGGTGAAAACTATTGATTAGTATGCTACATAGAGCTTAGCAGACATTAAAAATGTCTTTTTAATACATTTCTATACACAAGCTGCACTTATGTTAGCCAAATTATGTTTTGAAAAAATGTTATGCCTTTCCGAATTAAGGTGAAGACCAGTTCTAATTTTACAAGCATGCATCATTGTGAATGAGCCCTTTTCATAATGTATTAACAACTTTCCATCCTAACTGCGCAATAACGTGTTGTTACATTCACTTGTATTTTGTGATTCAGTTTCAATGGGTGGAACGCACAGTGAATGTATTAGTTGTTATACTTTGACAAACCTCTGACAAGCTTTGGGGTTACTATTAGTAACACATTGTTCAAATGATGTGCATAAAATTTGCATGCGTAGCAAAAATGGTCTGAGTTTTAGATTTAGTATGTGCATTATACAAGATAAAATAATATACCAAGGAGTGGAGAAGCAACCTGACAATTCTCACTAATCCAATGGTAGTAAGAAAAGGGGATAACATAATTCAGATGTTTCTGAAATTCAATTCATGAATTTATAATGAAGCAGGAACATAAATATCTCAAAGCAAAGATGATGTACACTGCCTTTGGCTATCTATTTAAGTTATATGGAAGTTATATTATAATATTTCGTCTGTATGTTTTGTAAATATTGTAAATAGTTTTGATCATTGTAGAACATAAAAAGATTAGCCTGAATACCTTATAAGGTGACATGGGATTAATGATTTGTCATTGTCAATGTCATTCAGATCTTCGGGCCGGTGCTTGTTGTTCTGCCCTTCCGGACTGCCAAAGAGGCCGTGGCGCTGGCAAACAACACCAACTACGGGCTGGCCGGCAGCGTCTGGACGGAGAACGTGAGCCTTGCTCTAGAGGTGGCGCTCTCCATCAAGGCAGGCGCCATCTGGATCAACGCACACAACATGTTTGACGCCGCGGCAGGATTTGGGGGCTACAGGCACAGCGGATACGGCCGAGACGGCGGCAAAGAGGTCAGAAAAAGAAGAGCTCTATCGACAGTTTCTTTGATTGTAAAGTGAAATAAATGCTTCATAGTTTTTTGAACAATTCTATTTTTGTGAAATATTAATTTTTATGTCATGTTGTGTAATAAATTTTGACAAATGAATATCCTCAACAGAGGAATAAGAAAAAATTATTTAAGTTTACCTAATGCAAGCCCAAACCAAACCAACATTTGTATACTTACACCAAACTGTATTCATGATTACGTGTAGTTTACTTATTATTGCACCGTATGTACAGTCACATGCAATTCGCCTTGCGAGCCACGAAGTGTTTTTTTTTTTGTACTTTTGTTTTTTATTCAAATAAACCATTATCAATTCACTTCAATTCACTCCTTGCAGGGCCTCTATGAGTATGTGATGCCCAAATGGATGGAGAAGAAGAAGCCGGGTCCGCTGGACGTCGACCTCAAGCTCTTTGGCAGCCATGTTCCCAGCATTCCCCTTGATAACCCTCCAGCTCCAGCCACTGTCCAATCAGATGGCTTCTCCATGCCAAGGTAAGGAAGAGATCTGCTTAAATCTTTTTGCATGCCACATGTGAATGTATTCCCCTTTGCAGATGCGTTTGGTCCGACACACAAACAGTTAATCAATTTACACAAATTTTGCGGATGATATGGTTTATTGCCATTTGGTCCAATCCCAGTTGGTCCACTCACCATTTCGTCTACAAGGAACCCCTTAAAAAGGTGCAGTGTATCTCTTGTCAGTAGGCGTATACTGGTACGACTTGTACTGTATCAATTTGTAGTCCTGTGTGTTAGGCCTGGCTGGGGTGGACCTGTGAAATGAAGTGCTCGCAAAACGGTTGGGGTTGTCGCAATTTACTAAAATATCTGTAGGTAAAAGAAACCACGTTTAGAGTGACAGCTTCCTGACAGCTCTGCGTGCTTTCATTGGTCTCTCTCCCTCCAGCATTGACCGAACCTATAAGCTGTACTACGGGGGAGCTCAGAAGAGACCGGTTGGGGTTGTCGCAATTTACGTAAATATCTGTTGGTAAAAGAAACCACGTGTAGAGTGACAGCTTCCTGACAGCTGTGCTTACCCTCCCTTTTCATTGGTCTCTCTCCCTCCAGCATTGACCGAACCTACAAGCTGTACTACGGGGGAGCTCAGAAGAGACCGGACGGCATGTACTCCAGGCCAGTCTTGGACCCAGAGGGCTGTGTGGTGGCTCTGGTTGCAGACAGTAACAGGAAGGATATCAGGAACGCTGTGGAGGCTGCACATAAGGCTGCGCCCGGGTAAGGAGGGAGGGAGATAGGGAAAGGTAGGGTGACATGAAAGAGGAGGAGAAGGAAGGAGAGGGAGGGAAAGGAAGGGTGATAAATGGAAGGGAGAGAAGGAGAGAGAGGGAGTGAGAAGGAAGAAAGAAGAGATATCAGGAATGCTGTGGAGGCAGCTCACAAGGCTGCACCCGGGTAAGGAGGGAGGGAGATAGGGGAAGGAAAGGTGACATGAAAGAGGAGAAGGAGAGAGAGAGGGGAGGAAGGGTGACAAGAGGAAGGAAGAGGAGAGAGAGGGAGGGGAGGAAGGGAAGAATAGAGAGAGAGGAAGGAATTGAGGATGTAAGGAATGCTGTGGAGGCAGCACACAAGGCTGCAGCTGGGTAAGGAGGGAGGGAGGTAGGGAAAGGAAAGGTGACATGAAAGAGGAGGAGAAGGAGAGAGAGGAAGGGGAAGGGGGAGGAAGAGGAGAGACAGGGAAGAAAGAGTCATAAGAGGGGGGAAGAGACAAAGATGGAGAGAAAGGGTGTACCACATGGCAGGACAGTTCTGACATGATGCAGTCATTACCACTTCCACCCCATTCCTTTACCTTATCCATCTATCGGGTGGGGCAAGCATGCCGCTCACAACCGAGCTCAGATTGTGTACTGCAGTCAGCGCAGTTCTGATATGATGTAACCATTCAGATACCATTGAAACATCTTTCAGGTGGGGTAAACGTGCCGCTCAGATTGTGTACTACATGGCAGCGCAGTTCAAACATGATGTAATCATTCAGATATCATTGAAATATCTTTCAGGTAGGGCAAGCGTACCGCTCACAACCGCGCTCAGATTGTGTACTACATGGCAGCGCAGTTCTGACACGATGTAATCATTCAGATATCACTGAAATATCTTTCAGGTGGGGTAAGCGTGCCGCTCACAACCAGCTCAGATTGTGTACTACATGGCAGCGCAGTTCTGATATGATGTAATCATTCAGATATCATTGAAATATCTTTCAGGTGGGGTAAGCGTGCCGCCCACAACCGAGCTTAGATCGTGTACTACATGGCAGCGCAGTTTTGACATGATGTAATCATTCAGATATCATTGAAATATCTTTCAGGTGGGGTAAGCGTGCCGCTCACAACCAGCTCAGATTGTGTACTACATGGCAGCGCAGTTTTGACATGATGTAATCATTCAGATATCATTGAAATATCTTTCAGGTGGGGTAAGCGTGCCGCCCACAACCGAGCTCAGATCGTGTACTACATGGCAGAGAACCTTGAGCAGCGTAAGGCTGAGGTGGCGCAGGGCCTGGTACGCCTGACCGGCCAGGACATGGACAGCGCCCTCAAGGAGGTGGAGCTGTCCATTCAGAGGCTGTTCTTCTGGGGCGCCTATGCAGACAAGTATGGGGGAACTGTACAGGTGGGTCGCAGCTACTGGGTGTGACATGAAGCTCAGCCTCAGAGGCAAACCACAATTTACTCATAAATACTATGTAGAAACCACCCTGAACCTGACCTTTGACCTTTGACCTATATGGTCCAAAATGCAATCACTTAATGGTTGGGTCACATATTATCATTGTATTAATTTCGATGAAATTCAGTCAGTTATTTCTTGAGTTATCGCATAAACAAAATCCAGATGGATGGGACGGACAACTCGGAAACAAAATGCCACCCTTCAACTTCTTGGCAGAAGCATGAAAAAAGAATTTGGGTAACACCATGTGGCTGTATTCTTTCAGGATATTTGACCCACTAATGGGGAAAAGATACAATTGTAGGGGAGGAAAAATGAATAAGATGAAATGGAAAAAAATGAAGAGGGTGATGTTAGACGTTGTGAGCTCGTCACAAACTAGAAATAGAAATAGAAAGAGAGAAAACGCCTGCTAAAAAATTAATAATAAATACATGCATTGTTAATTTTCCTTTATTTACGCACCAAACTTGTTGCTGCAGGAGACCACTCTGTATGGAGCAACGGTCAAGATCCACGAACCGGTAGGCGTGGTCGCCATGGTGTGCCCTGATGAGAGCCCCCTCCTTGCCTTCGTCTCGCTCTTCGCACCAGCTATCGTCAGGGGCAACGTCGTCATCGCACTGCCCAGCGAGAAATACCCCCTCCCCGCTCTGGGCTTCTACCAGGTGAGCAGCCTCCTTCTTTACACCTATTTACACCTTTTTACACCTGTCTACATCTATATAACTCTTTATATGTCTGTACACCTATTAAAGTTGAATTAAGAAGGGCGCGAATTCCCGTAAATTTTGGTTATACACACTTTATATAGTTCATATAGGCTGTTCAAACAGAGAGCATATCAGAAAACTCATTTGAACGCTCAATATTCTGGTTTGAAAGTCGATATAAATTAGCCTGTTTAGAGTCCCCGATAAGCCTTGGACGCATAGGTACACGCTGAGCGTGACGTCACGGACGGGATTTGGGTAATATCCAGTGTCTGGTATCAATACAAAAATCAGTGCAGAAAGAGAGAGAAGATTTTACCAATGTTTTTCAAAGGAAGCCATATCAAACAATTACAAATCATATATACAAATCTTTACTCTCCCTATGTAGAAAAAAGTATAAATAACGGTTTTCAAGTCTTAAATTGTGAAGTAAGATTGCAAACGATGAGTTATTAGTCAATATTTTCACTTGATTTTCTTATTTTCTACAACTTGAGAATACTAGCGTAAAGTAGATCCGGCCATCGCCACCCAGCTCATACACACTCGAGCGCGCTGCTTGCTTGAACTTGTCCAGTATACTGCATGCTATGCGTATGGGCGCTCGTGTGTGTGTGTGTGTGCATGCTTGCAGCCAGCGCACGTGTACTCTATATTTATGTTGTGACGTGATCGCGAGAAACTTGTGCATGTTGGCTTTCTTTAGCTTTGACTTTCGTTGTGCATAATTAGCTTTCTTTCGATCTCGATCTCGCTGTTGACAAAATATTAGTACCCAATAATGGAGCCATTTAGTGTAGAGTTGGAGCAAAATGACCTTTATATGGACTTTGAAGACTTTATGGAAGATGATGAAGCTGAAGGAGGTGATGAAGGAGAAGAAAGCACGAACGAAGATGATGATGAAAGCTGGGAAGATGTCTCTTCAACAAGTGACGATGATGGGGAAATTGGAGAGCAAGGGGTGGTCGATCCAGTTGAAGTTCCCCCTGCTGCAGGCGGGGAAGTAAACGAAGAACCGGCAGCACCTGATTATTACATTGAATTTACAATTTTGTCTCTCATCCGCGGTGTTGAAGTCGAAAGACAAGGCAGTAAAATCGCTTCAAATGAGAAATATTGGAACACTAGAGACACATCATTGACTATATGACATTGCTTAATTCTCATTTATTTTCAAAAATCATTCACATAAAACCATAACAATAGAAGAAAAGTTCTGACGTGAAAGTAAATTCATTCATAATTGTACTAGCGTGTATGTCTATGCACACAATATACTGCACTGCTCGCTTTGTTTACTTTCTCACTGTGACCCAAATCCCGTCCGTGACGTCACAGTGCTCGAACAATAGTCTCGAGTACTCATCGCCGGAGCGATCAGAGAAAATATGGTGAGGGATAAATCGTCTAAATTTAATATTCTAAGCTTATTTTAGGGGGTTAAAAGGTCTCTCATAGGTAAGCTAGTGTCATAAGGATGATATTAATGCAAATATCTCATTATTTGGGATCGTCTTCTTAATTCAACTTTAACATCTCTTCACACCTCTCCTCAGCTCTCTACACCTCTTTGCACCTGTTAACACATCTCTTTACACCTCTTACTAGCACTCCTCTCTACACCCCATTACAGCGCTCTACACGTCTTTTGCACCTGTTAACACAACTCCTTATACCTCTTACCAGCACTGCTCTCTACACTTCTATACACCTCTCTACACCTCATTCCACTTCATAACACCTCTGTACACCTCTTTTCATCTCTTTATCACTAGAGTTCCTAACATGATTCTGACATTGGGGACACATCACTGGTGTTGACAAACACTTCCAAATTTATAAAGTCTTTGAAATCTAACAAGACCATAAAGTGATGCCGCTAGAGGGAGTCCCATAATCTTGACCACTTCAAGTCCAATCCCATCATCTTGTTAATCAATCCAGGTCTTTGATACATCTGACCTAATCTTGACCACTCAATGTCCAAATCCCATCTCCTTGTCTATCAATCCAGCTCTTTAATCCATCTGACCTAATCTTGACCACTCAATGTCCAAATCCTATCACCTTCTATCAATCCAGCTCTTTAATCTGTCTGACCTTATCTTGACCAGTAGATGTCTAATCCCATCACCTTTTCCCCCACCGCAGGTCTTTGATACATCTGACCTTCCGGGAGGCGTGGTCAACATCTTGACCGGCGACCGCAGTCACATGACCAAGTATCTGACAGAGCATCAGGACGTACAGGCAGTCTGGTACTTTGGCTCGGCCGAGGGGTCAAAGTTCGTGGAGTACGCTTCGGCCGACAACCTCAAGCGGACGTGGGTGAACTACGGGGCGGGGCGCGACTGGTCTGACCGGCTCCAGGGACAGGGGGAGGAGTTCCTCTATCACTCCGTCGAGGTCAAGAACATCTGGATCCCCATGGGAGACATCTTTGCCAATTAAATCTGTATGAACCATTGAGGCATACTTACAAGTACTTATACACAAAACCCATAGAGCAGCAGGTTTCTCTTCCACACAAAAGGTTTACTCTTAATGCGCCATTAGTGCCATTCTCATTGGGATTTAAAAAATCACGAAGTTAGGAAAATCGCGAAGTTAGGGGACTGGGACAATAGGACCATTCGGCTTTTGGTACGGTTGCTAGGCAACTTTCACCCTAACTTGGCGATTTTTCTAACTTCGCGATTTTTCTAACTTCCCAATTTTTAAGCCCAATGAGAATGGCACTATTGAGGCGTTCTTGTGTAAGTAGTTGTACACAAAACCCATTGAGCATCAGGTTTATCTGACTCATAAAAGGTTCACTCTTTTTGGGCCATTAAAATCATGCATGGAATACAATTTAGGTTTTGTTACATGAATTCTAGACAAATTAACAAACAGGCACGTATTTCCATGTGACAGGTATGAAAGGGTCTGTAGGTTTCATGAACTTTTCATTTCAAATCACCATTTGAGAGCATACTTTAGTATTGATGGTAGTAGAATTCATGTCTCAACAGGTACGATGAAGATGAGCATGGGCCATCATTCATACTTACCTTGTTGTGCCTTGCTTTGAGAAAAGGAAGCAAATAACAGGTGACTTTTCTTGTGAATGATCAAAATGGGTCTGGCATTTACATTGGTGTTAATGCTTCAGGGCATCATGTCAGATGGAACTACGCTCTTTCATATGTACGTAGGGAATGCTGGGTACAATCTACAAACATCACTACTGCAAATTTGAGTGATTTTTCATTTTCTTTCTTCTGTTGAAAGTAGGGCAGTTTTGCTGTATGATTCTGTCTGTCAGGTGTTCAATCAGTGCCACATATAGTATGACAATGTTGTTGCATAATTGCTGAATTTGGTAGTGTAATGCTCAAAGTTTTTGTATTTTTCCCCCTCCTGTATCCATCACTGTTTTTCATCCATTACTATCGCCAGGTTAGAAAAAGCTTTCTTTAAAATATGTGAGGACAATAGAAGAATGTACAGCTAACTTTAATCTATGTGACCACCAGGGTAGATATCTGTAATGATGTCATCTTGATACATGTTTTGCATTCTTTTAACAAGAATCTTGAACGTCGTGATCTTTTCGATTCAGTTTACCTTACATTGCGAGACAAACGATTATCAGTAGCCATCTATCCGCAATGAGTAACATATTTAGCATTAAGAATCTTGAAACTGAAATTGCTACAATGCAATTTGTTAGTTAACATGAAGGTTAGGAGGCCTATTAAAAAAAAAAATCTTCATTATAAGAATATGTATTGTATCTCATTTGAAGTCAAATATAACAATGTTTGTATGTATCGACTGAAGAGGTATGAATATAGTGATAATTGATCCAAAAAAAAAATTCTTGCGTTTGGGTACTTATATCTGTTTCTATGATGCGTGGTGAATGACCAAACAAGAAAGGGATAAAACTGATATAGATCAGTAGAAAATAAATGTAGAAAGTATGTGTTTCAAGAGAAGACATTGAAAAAGTTGTGCAACTGCTCACTGCCATCTGAAACTATGTGAAGCAATGTGTGTTCTATACTACTACAGGGAAACCCCGTTATAACGAGCACGGGTATAGCGAGAACCCTGCTATTACAAGGACATTTTTAAATACTTCATTCCTAGCGGTAAATATGTTATTGTTTGTGTAGTCCTATAGATGCATTTGTTTCTGTATGTTTTGATCATGTACTGGTATAGCAAGCATTCGGCTATAGCGAGGAAAAAGTGTGGGTCCCATCCCGCTCGTTATAACGGGGTTTCCCTGTAGTTTCATTCAGCTCCACTTTGTTTTAATTTTATGAAAAAAATTATGAGGCCTTAGTTGACATCATGGTATCTACAAAAATTACATCATCAGATTAATTTCCAGGGAGATTTGTGAGATCATTACCTGTATGCCCTGTTCTTATTTTAGATGTTGCTGAAAAAGATCAGGATTCGAAGGATCAGAAAAAGTACTAATTGGAAACAGTATTTCCAACAATTATAAAAAGTCCCTCCAGTGCTATGATTTTCTATCTTAGTGGATTTCTTTTAATGTATATAAATGTAGACTAAAAGTGCTAAACCTGCATTTTAACGTAAAGTAAATTTCTTATGAAATTGTCTTCCAAAGATTTGACATACCGTTATACCTCTGTTAGTGAATTTGAATTATTTTAAGACAGTTAAGCCAATTGTTGTATGTTACTATATGTAATAATACTTGCTACAATCACATGGATACATTGTAATTGTGTGAGGTGTTCGCCAATGATGTCAAAGTATATGATACATGCACATTTTATTTTGATTTTACTGTGTTATATGTAAATCATGTAATAAACCGATGAATTAAAAACAAGAACATAATCTGATCTGTTCATTTTATAGAATGATTGTGTCGGGAACACTCGGTTCGATTGTCAATGAGATTATTTGTTGTTCTTTGATCCCCTGCCCAACCCCACATGCCAGCACATGAAGATACTAATATCGTATCTGCCAACCATTCTGAATTTGGAGGAAAGACCCAGCTTTTTCTGTTTTCCTCACTGATCATCATAGAT
This sequence comes from Arbacia lixula, assembly GCA_963669155.1. Classification (NCBI taxonomy): domain Eukaryota; kingdom Metazoa; phylum Echinodermata; class Echinoidea; order Arbacioida; family Arbaciidae; genus Arbacia; species Arbacia lixula. Next base: position 16,144,613 of record OZ022597.1, read on the forward strand.
TTCTCCTTTTCCCCGTGAAATGTAGTGCCGAAAAGCCACAATGTTGAAATATCCTGAATTTTGCTTTAAAACATTCTGAATTCCTTCATAGGAAGTTTAGCATGTATGCCATATTTGCACCCAAAAATCCTACTGTAGAGTAAAAACAATATCAATTTTAATTTTTAAGAAAAAAGGTAATTTGATGAGCAATTTGTGTATTGTTATATTCACATTGTACTAAATATGAGAATTTCACACATACTGATACATAGCACACTCAAATACACACACATTGTCAAGTAGCAATCATTCAACAACCTCTCCACATGAACTTTGACCTCCACAACTATTGTACTCTGTACTGCAAGTTACCAAAAGTCTGCATCTCTCCATCTCTCTCTCTCTCTCTCTCTCTCTCTCTCTCTCTCTCTCTCTTCCTCTCTATCTCTCTCCAGTTCCCTCTGACCCTACTTTCCCCGAGCACTGTTCACACAAATCCACCACTTCATTTCTTTTCAAAGGTTTAATAAATCTTCAAATCGTATTTTACATGTACAGAGCTCAAATTTATGATGTTACTACACTCGTATCATGCAGCTTGTCAATTAGGAATTAGGAATAACTTGGAAAGCAACATGGCCATAAATACATGCAGAGAAACAGCTTAGATGCAGAGGTTACTTGCCTACTCCTGGATCTGTTTTACAGATACAAAAGAAGACGGTTCCACTCTTCCAGCCTATCTCCTCTTCCATCAGATTTGTTGAATGCATCTCTACCACATGTAACCATACATTCCTGTAGGGGTCTTGTACAATCATTGTGTAAGATTTCTACATTACGTCTGTATTTGATGCATTTCAAACAAACTTGATTTAAATTTTCCATATGGCCAAGGTCACGTGTACGTATATAACCTCTTTTCGTTTGCAATTCATGTCTAATGAATGTATAACATTTGTATTCATTCAATGATTGATCATAATAGAGAATGCTCATGACAATAATGGACTTGCAGCACATTATGTCTGGGGCTTGTCACATCTTGGAAACTACGCAGAAGTACACCATTGTATGAACAGGGAACAAATAGACGGCTCATCAATGCAATCGGGGCCCTGTATCATAAAGAAATAGTTGCAATAGATAGCAACTTTTCAATTAATCGCAAAGTTGCTATCTATTGTAACTCACCACATCACATAATAATAATGTTGCAATCAATCTGATCAACACAAGCTACAACCAATATCAACAGCAAATTATGAACGAGGTGGAACATAAGCTCTCGTGATACAGATTTACAATTTTTATTGATCACACGATCGATAAATAAGTCGTATGATGTATGATCAATTGTAGCTCTTTGTGATACTGGTCCCCTAGTTAGCAAATCCTCCATTATTAGGGAAGGGATGACTCCCTACTTTTTCACAGATTCAATCAGTTTAGTGCAGAAAGATCAGCATTGCTCCTAAATAACATTTCACTTTTTCATTTCATATGTCCCAAATCTTTGGAAATTGTACTAGAACGGCAGATCTGCAGGAGGAAAGACACACACATATCCATTTCAATTTCGGTCCGAGTGTTGGGTACATTTCTCCCTCCAAAAATTGAGCTCATACGTGAATGATGTCCAAGAAGTATGCACAGGAAAATGCAAATTCATTAACATGAACTTTGAGGTTTAAGTATATAATATACCCTTTAAGAACTGCAAAATAAACTAGAATATACATAATTATCCTGCCCTATTAGCTTGCAGAGGGGAAGGTATAGTGCTTGGGTGCTTCAGGCATGGCGTCGGGGTCTCCACCCAGCCCTATGTATCGGCTCTCAGGAGGATATTGCTTGGGTCCCTGAAGGAGGACAAAGAAAGAAATAAAGAGGAGAAAGATGAGGAGGGGAAGGAAAGGAAAATGGAGGTGGGCGAGGAGTTTGAGGAGGAGGGGAGAGAAGGAGAAGGCAAAGAAGGAGGGGTGGGGAGGAGGATAGGAGAAGAGGAAATAGAGGATAAAAATGCAGAATGACAAAAAGAATAGGATGGAAAAGAAGAAGAAGAGAACAAAAATTTTAGAAAGACAAAAGTGACAAAAAAGGAATATAAAGAATAAGACAGAGAAAAGAGGAGAGACCGAAGAAAGAGGGAGAGAGAGGTGGACAAAAAGAAAAGGAAGGCAAAGTATGAAAAGAGGATCATGAAGAGAGAGTGATATGCAGAGAGAGAGAAAGTGAGAGAGAGAAAGAGAGAGAGAGAGAGAGAGAGAGAGAGAGAGAGAAAGAGAGAGGGAGAGAGGAAAAGACAAATGAAGAGTATGAAGGCAAAGGAGGAGGGAACTCAAGATGAAGAAGAATATTATGATGAAGAGAGGAGAGAACAGAGAAAGAGTGAAAAATTATGAAATATGGTAATGTGTGAATCCAAATAAAACATCATAATTGGGAATAAATCATTACAAGTCTTGTTTAACAGTTATCTGATGTATACATATATCATGGTCCATATCGAGTAAATCAGTGTTGGCAGATGTGACATCCCTCAAATTTACAATGATTAAATTTCAGCTTGATCTAAGGTTCTAACCCTGAATTAATATCCATCAAAATGTGAAATGTTTTTCTAACACCTATTATAGCAACATCAAGAACAGAATAACAAAACAACCAACTTTAATTGGAGAATAAATACCAAGGCACTTTACAAAGGCTTAAATTTTGTTCAGAGCAGCCATTCTTTTCTATTACATGCATGGGTTACTACTTAAAGCCACTAAGAGCAGCTAAGAGTTGGTAATCATTATAGCTATTGTCTAGTATTGCCGTGCAGAGGCCACCAAAAGATTTTACATTTTAAATGCAAAATTCTTTCAAATACTGATTGATTTCACTCAGCTACAGTTTTATCCATCTCATGGTCTACCATATGTCTTTGGTGTCTCCTGGTGTCATGTGCTGCTCTTAGCAGTTTCTTTGCTGCTCTTAGCAGGTTCTTTGCTGCTCTTGGGCACTTTTAGTAGGACCGCATGTATGTGAAAGATGTTGCTTCTACTCACCACTGGTATGAAATACTTGTACTTCTGTCCAAAGTAAGCCAGCACACCAAGGGTGCCAAGAATCCCTCCTAGGACTGCACACTGCTTCCAACTGACAAAGGAAAGAGCAGAGAAGAAATACTAACAATGGACACCTCTCTGACACATATTGCACTTTATAATAATCATGTGCAATTTTTATATACAATGTAGCACGTAATACAAAACAGTATCACCTCTAAGCGCTTCATGATATTGTTACTCCATTCATCGGATGCTTCTAAGTCTTTAGCCCCGCTCATATACCATATACCTCTATTATTACCGATGCACATCGTAAGCAAGTTTCCAGCAAGCCGCAAAAGCACCGTTCATATACACCCCCAAAAGCCATAATGTTGCGATGTTTTGGACAGCTGGACTCTCTCCAAACCAATGGTGACATGCTCCGCTCAGCCATACGAGCGGTAGGATTAGCGACCCACATGCCAGAGCGCGATGCAAAAGGCGCAACATTTACGCCTATTTTACGGACGCAGTTTATAAGATCCGCTTACCGCAATATTGCGGTATTATTACTAGGTCTCGATCCGCAAAAACGCTGCAAAATAAGCGCAAAAAAGGATGAAGTAAATACCGCATTATTTGAGCGATTCCCGTTTATATACACAGCTATCAGTAATGCATCGGCAAAATTGCCGCAAATGTTGCGTTTTTTTCGCGGATAGGCGGTGTATATGAACAGGGTCTTTGTGACACCTATCTGATCTCAAGGGATCATAGAGAATCATGGCAGCCACTGAGAAACACTCATCAATTCCCACCGGGTACCCATTTATACACCTGGGTGGAGAGCAGTGAGGTGAATAAAGTATTCTTGGTGATGTACACAAGTGCATGGCTGGGTTTGAAGCTGGGACCTTGAGATCTCTAATCACAGTTTACCACTATTTACAGTAACAAGCCATTGTCATTTGAAACTGGAATATCGTCCCATAGCTGCCAAAACGCGCTTGAATAGAAATGCCAGAAAATGGAGACTGTTCAGGGGGCTTTTTTTCAAGCCCAATAGAAAGAAACTACACAGCGAAACAAACTGAACTCTTCACAGGGGCTTTTCTGTTTTAATATCTTACAGGTCTTTTCTCTTCAGTTTGGGGGAATAATTGATTGTACATTCATTTCACTTGATGATTACTACAAATGCATTTTAAGTTTAAAACGAATGTGTCCTCTTCCAGATTGTGTGATTTTGGATGATGCTTACCAATAATATAATGCTGAGGTGCAATGATGCACATAACAAAAATAATGATCAATTTATGCAGAGCATTTTCCTAGTACTACTACTAATTACTATCCAAGCTGTTTGTAAGCTACAAACAACTTTACAAATGACTGGTAATCCCTTCTTGTGCTCAATGCGATACAACACCATAAATGCTAAATGCTAAATGCGATACCACACCATAGAAGGGATCACCAGTCATTCGTAAAGTCGTTCATAACTTACGAACAGCTTGGTGAAACACCGCCCAGGAGTAAATCCTGCTAAGCACCCATTAACTACACAAGCAAATACCTTGTCCAAGGATGTACACACTGGGCTTTGCATTACTTACTATGGGATTTTCCTGTTCTCGTTATAGATGTTTGGCCGCTGCCTGGAAAACATGTCGTTCTCTATATGGACCTGAAATCAAACAAAAAGAACAAAAGCAGTACAGTATTAACTTTTATTATCAAGACACCTGCAAAATACTTAAGGGTCTTGAAAAAACAAAAACATACATAATAGGCAGCAATTATTCACATGAATATAGGGTAATAAGTACATGTAGTACCACACACACACATCAGTCTTGTCTTTCAGTCTTGTTGCATGCATGCTAGTACAGTAAGCAGCAAGCGGGTGGTGTAATTGGTCAATACAGTACATAAAAGTTGCCAAGGTGTCAATCGCATAAGGAACAATTTACAAAAAAATCTGTGACACCATTGTCCCTGAAAATATTGGCTTAACAATTACTTTAACATACAACTTTCTCACTGAACATGGAAGATAGAGGGGCAAGGGAAATAACGTTTGTCAAGATTGCGTAGGAAGAATTTCAAAGAGGCACATCTTGTCTTACATGAATCCGGAATACTGTTGTAGTTACTTGTTGCACTTACAAAGTCAGCATTATGAAATTTGTATCATCTTTTGTTGTATGTGTCCTTCTTTAAGTTAGAACGTAATTACCAGACATGCATGCATGTGATTCAAAGCCTTAGAAGTACTTTGATTGGCTAACGGACCTAGGACTCCTATATAAAATTGACTTTGATTGGTCGTGTCTCAACAAAGGAGCATTTCAAAGAACATAGAGATGCAGTCCTTATAGAGATACAATTTCAAGACAGCACTCTTTATCTCAGAAAGATGTTTAAAAATAAAAGACCAAAGATGAAACAATTGTCAGAATAGAGCGTTCCCAGGAGCAGCCATATTGGAGGACAAAGAATAAAAAAATGTGCATCAGACCATGAAAAGTCATTGTTTTCATAGTCTGATGCACAGGTTTTTATTGTTTTCTCCTCCAATATGGCTGCTCCTGAGAACGCTCTTTACCACAATTGGTTTGTAGCAACACTCACCACTTCTCCCCAGTTCCTTCTCTCGTCTGGAAAGTCCCAGTCGCCATGGGGATCGCGGTCGTCTGCGTGCTGCTTCTTTAGCATCGGGTAGTCGCCCCAGCCGTAGCCATCGTCGGGGTAGGGCTCGTAGTCCTCCAGACGCATGCCATACTTCTTGGCTGCTGCCGCGCGCTCCTCAAGCGTCTTGGGGACCGGTCCCGGCAAGCTCACATCATCTGGGATGATTGATAGGAGCATCACATATCACAGATAAGGGATCGAAAACTCAACATGTTTTTTTTTTTTTGGTAAAGGAAAGGTAAGAAAAAGAACACTACTTGTGTTTTAGGACCATCCACTATTAAAAGGTAAGGGATACACCATTCAAGTTTCAACTCTGTCTTTTAGGGCATCGCATACTAAAACATAAGGGATACAACAGGCAATTTTTGTAACTTTTAGGAGCATCACAGCTAGGGTGTCCCATTTCATTTGCAAAAGTCATGAAATTTGGCAGAAATCAGCAGCATACCCGGGGCCTAGACCCAAACCATTTTTTTTTTTTTTTTTGGGGGGGGGGGATTTAAAAATCAATGGAAAGCTTGTGTCAGTAACTGTAAGTCTGTATATCTGGAATTTGACGGTCTCGTATTACTGATAGCTTCTCAAAACTGTCTGTGAAATATAATTCTAAACTTAGCGACATGAGCGATAATAGATCTAAACCTGTCCGTGTTGACAGTCAGCAGGTCGGAGAAATCGTCTCGCGAGTAGATTCTACCGCAGGCAGCGGCAAGGGCAACGGCCTTCCGAATGCCAAGGCCCCCGCACTTTGACGGAGTTAAGCTGCATGCCTGCACCAGTCATCGCATTTAGCTTTAGCCGCTAGTGCTGCGCTGCACCTCGGCCAAGCGGTATTCGCAGTGCGTGAATAAATGCACTGCTGCACTGCCGCACTGCAGAAAAACAGAAACTCTAGTCAAAGAAATGTAGATCATTATCCTTGATAACTAATACGTCAGTACCTATTTGTTAGAAATGCAGATACTAACTAGACGAGAAGGATTTAAATGTGATATTTACCTGAGGCGAATCTTGCAGAAGTTGCCTGAACCGAAGGCAGCAATCTGCCGAACCGAACGCATCGGGCACATCTGGCTAGCGCCATCTTGAAACCTCAGTTGTTGTTGTTGTTTTTTCATGAGTCGCGAAGACAGTACAGGTAGACAGGAGCTGCGCTATAGTGCCGGTGAGAGATGCATATGCGCGATATTTAGCTTGTGCAAAACTGCAAACTATAGATTTGTGTTCATTAAAGCAGATATGAAGTTGATGATATTAGACCACAGAAAAGTGACATGGCCTACGATGTATAAACACTAATATGAACCGATGAACGAGTAGGATCATGCCGGGGGACTATGTACACTATATCCCCGGAAATTAAAGCCCGGAATGATAGATTGATAGATGTAACACAGACAGACAGCTAGAGATGAGAGAGAGAGAAAGAGAGAGAGAGAGAGAGAGAGAGAGAGAGAGAGAGAGAGAGAGAGAGAGAGAGAGAGAGAGAGAGAGAGAGAGAGAGAGAGAGAGGGTGGGGATAGAGAGAAATACGGACATACAGAGATAGACAAGACATACAGCCAGAGAGATAGAGATATACCGGTAGATAGAAAGATATATAGATATAGATAGATTGGATAGATAGATATCAAAAGAAAGGTAGGTAGCTTTAGATAAGAAAGGTAGATAGATAACAATTAGACAAGTATTCATTCATATACAAGGTGTTAAAAACTGTTGCCACTGTTTGCCACTTTTGGGTGATGATAGGTTCAAACTATGTGGAAAACAATAATTTTCCATAAAGATGAATAACTTGTTTTAAGTTTTGAGTTGGGACCTGTCTCAAGTAGAAAAAAAACCTTCAATCTTTCAAAGTTAGGCTTTAAATTGAACTCTGGAATCAGCAATTAGCTGAAATAGACAGGGTTATAAATTAGTTATACATGAACAAAGTGAATTTCTACACGCACACACACACAAACAAACACACACATCCACACACACAAGCACACACTTTTTTTTTTTTTTTTTTAAGCAGAATACAAATAATAAGCAATTAAGTGAATAGTCAAATTATTTATTCAAGCATAAAAATGACATATCGTCAACATAAACATCTGTATTCGTTTAATCAAATTTTACCCAAGCGACTGTAATATCTCTATCACACATAAACACACATAAACACACATAAACACTATCACACATACACACACACACACATACACACACTACAGTTCACTAGATTTTCTGTACACAATGCATATTATGTAGTTACATCCCCAGAGAAGTTGCATGTACCATAAAAGATAGTGAAATGAGACAGACAGACTGACAGACAACCAGACAGACAGAAACACAAGGAGAGACAAGGAGACAGGGAGAAAGACTATTGAGGCATAGTGGGAATGGAAAAATGGGACACACCTTTGACATACACACATGCAAAGAGCAAATCAGCCATAAAATACTGACTTTGTAGTACAGTGTAGACAATTGTGACAAGGAAACTTCAGAATGAATATCTCATATTTTAATATTTCTATTAAATATGGCAAGATCATAATGTCACATACATTCAGCTGTCCATCATCTTAACAGAGTAATGCTCACACCTCTAAGCCTCTGGCCAATGTATATTTCATATAATATGAACCCCACATCATCCACATGTACACAAAAGTGGCAAAATATACTATGTGCATACTTTTGGATGCAAATATCAATACAATTTGCACGATATGCAATTAGACCTTGCTCTGTCAAAGATATATATTTTTTTCTGATTTACAAAAATGAGAATTCCACAATTCGGAGTAATGAATGATGTTTATGACATCAGCCTAAAGATTTTTAGCTTCATAAGCTTCAGTTTATATTTCAAACAAATCTGGCTGAGCTGACATCGATGTGTCCTGTTTATAGGCGCAACAGGAAAACAAACATAAAATCATGAATGTAGTTAACCACAGTGTTAGGATCGGGGGAGGGCCCAATGAGATGCTGTGATTGTGATTGGCTGTTCATAAATGAAACACTTCCCTCCATTGGGTAATAAATGCGCACTGGGTGGCATCAAACCCTCCCTAATTTGCATTAGGAGAGTCCTAAGAGGACGTTCTGGAATACCAATACCAGACTTCTGGAAGCTTCAACAAGCCTGTGAAATAATTCTACAGAGAGTGGCCAATCACAAAACGAGTTGCATTTGGAAGCTTGTACAGTGCACCATATTTCATTATTCAAATACTCTTGTCCATTACATACACATGATACTAACGATTACCACTGCTGCAATTTGGCACCAGTATACATGTATTTATATATGTGTATGGATGATATAGAGCACTTTAGAGCACTAAGTTACATGATAATTAAAACCATGTTTGGTGAACATTCACATGAGGCAAATTGCTGATAACAGAATCTTGTTATGCAAAAATATTTAACTATATACCTACAATGTAGCACACTCATTATAAATACACAGGTTGCAAAGAAAAGTTCTCTTAATATCCTAAACATTAAGCTCTGAAATCAAATAAATGTTAGACAGTTGGTAAATTAATAACTATGCAAGGCAAGAAGACCAATGTAAGAGCTGTTTGGACACAAATACATTGTACATATATGCAGTACTTTCAGGATGGGAGTGATAGTTTTTGACTGAGCTTTGAATAATGAGAATGTAAGATGAGCTGTTTTTCACAAAAAGAACTCTCAACTATGGCCAAAAATACTAACTAAAGTGAGACCTGCTTAATCGACCATCTGTCATTAAAGGGCCACAATTTTCATTTCTATTGGGCAATGATTCTCATTGATTACAGAATGATTACAGAAATCTCAGTTACCAGGGGAGTGTTTCACCAAACTGTTTGTAAGCTACGCATGACTGGTGACCTGTTCTTGCTTAAAAAAAGAGGGAGTTGTTCCCAATAATCCTAATCAAATTCGACAAATCCTAAACTTAGTATTGTTAACAACAAAAAGTTCAATTTACAAAGATCAGACTTCAACCTAATAGCTGATGGGAATCAAAATCACTGAGAGTCGCCTTTAGCCCAAGAACAGGTCTCCAGTCGTGCGTAAAATCTTTCATGGCTTACAAACAGCTTGGTGAAATACCCCCCTGGGTGGTGTTTCACCAAGCTGTTCGTAAGTTACGAACGACTGGTGATCCCTTCTTGTGCGTAATTAGATTCTCAATGAGCAAAGTGTGGTATCGCATTTAGCACATAGGGATCACCAGTCGTTCGTAAAGTCATTCGTAACTTACGAACAGCTTGGTGAAACACCCCTCTGGTACATAAGGACCACCTGCTTGTAAGCCTGTATTTCTTGTCATTATGTTTCATTTTAACAGGGCCTAACAACAGGCAACCATTTTCTCTCTGTTTCCGGCTAAATGGTGTGCTTTTTGGGGATATGCACTTTGGCATGCCTCATGAGATGGTTCTGTTGAGTGAACTTATTGCCACACTCCGTACAGGTGTAAGGCTTTTCTCCAGTGTGAGTACGGAGATGCCTGACCATGTTGTGCTGCTCCTTGAATCCCTTACCACACACCTCGCAGGAGTAGGGCCTCTCACCGGTGTGAATCCGGGTGTGGTTCATCATCACGTGGCGCTGGCTGAAGGTGCGGCCGCAGTACTCGCAGGTGTACGGCCTCTCGCCCGTGTGGCTGCGCAGGTGGCGTACTAGGGTGGACTGCTGCCCAAAGCCTCGGCCGCACACCTCGCAGCAGTGGGGTTTCTCCCCAGTGTGAGTGCGTACATGGGTCACCAGATTCTGTTTGACCCGGAAGCACTGGTCGCAGTGGGGGCAGGGGAAGGGGCGGGCATCGCTGTGGATCTTCATGTGGGCCGTGCGGCCCTGTAACAGTCTGAAACCCTTCCCACATTCCTTGCATTTGAAAGGTTTATCTTCGTCATCTTTCTCACTGAACTCACTAAGAAGAGCCTGTTGTCTAACGTTGTCATTCACTCTTATTAGGTCCTCACCATTGGCAACATCAAACTCAGCTCTCGAGGTAAGCATATCATTGTCATCCTTACGTTGCAAACCACCATCTGCACTCATGCTGTGCCAAGCTGATTTTATTGATCCACACCTTGCTACATCTTCCTGCTCTCCGCTCTCCCCATTCCTCATCTCCTCATCATCTGACGTTTCCTTTTCATCACCATGGAAACCATCTGCCTTGCTTTGATCCTTCCGCATCTTGTAGCGCTTCATCATCGGTGTGCTGCACTTCTGGATCAATCCGGTGATGCTCAGGAAACCACGCTTAGACGACTTCATTCCATCTAGCAGAGGATAAACATAAAAAATGTTCACATTGAACAGGCTGTGGTGAACGAACACTGGTCACTGAAAGCCTACTGCATCTTTATGTGACGTATACGACTTAGGTCAGAAAAAGAGTGCGAAGCAAGTATAACATATATGAGCAGCAATACTCCTGAGAATGGATTGAAGATGTTGATTCTAACTTATATTTAAGGTAAACTAATTGTGGGTTGGCACTCATAAATCTTTTTAATAAATCAAAACAGGCCATAAATAGCAGAAAGTGCACTTCCATCCATATTACTCTGATCAAAATTCAATCATCAGTTGAAATCAAATTAGAAGAGCATTCAGGATGGCCCTGTGGTCTGTTGAGTGCTGAGAGGCAGAAGGGCATTATGGTACTACACACAAAGGCCTTGTTTATCAACTTTTCAGAAATTTAAACGCGTTTCTAAAGGCCTTTTCGAACACGTTTCCAAACGCGTTTCCAAACGCGTTTAAAAAAACAGTGCATTTATCAACTTGATTGCCCAAGTCGAAAACCAGCCTTGTCACCGAAAACATGTGGTTTAAAGCCGTTTCAAAACAGCTTTGCCTTTATCTCGCTTCTTTAAACACGTTTCTGGCTCAAACGTGTTTAGGATGGTACAAATTTGCCTGTTTCAAAACAGCTTTCCGAACCCCATAATCAAAACACCTTTGCGTTTATCAACTCCTTGAAACGCGTTTGAAAAAATTTAAACGTGTTTGGAAACCTTAATTCTACCAAAAAAAGAGTTGATAAACATGCCCGAAGTCTCTGGTATTAACACCATTCTACCTCTCACTGAATGAAATGTATGTTATAGTGGATGTCATAAATAATGTCAGCATTTCTACAAACCATCAAATCTGTGCGCTGTGTACTGTACGGATTTGACGGTATACCACTCACGACGACGGTATACCACTCACCAGATTCTTTCCTCTCCTCTGCCTCTTCCTTGTACTGAGCAATATATGAGATGTGACCAGCCTCATTCCCAGTAGGGCAGGGAGCACAAGCAGGAGTGGCGCCCTGGCAACCTCCATCCTGGGGCTTGGCTTTGACCTTGCTCAAATCCAAGGCTTCGTGCTGTTCAGCTGCATATGCTGGTGCTGCTATATCAGGGATCCCTGCCGCATGCCTGGCTGATCCAGATTCATGCCCTTTGGATAGAGTTCTGTTTGATTTTGCAGAACATTCAGGTAGATTTCTGCCACCACATTCTTTCAGATCCTTTGAGTAAATAGATGCTCCAACAGTCCGATCTATTTTTACAAGCCCTGGCGTTGAAGTAGTATTGGTCCATTGTTCATCTCTATCCCCACTCTCCTCTATCAAGTCCTCATCTCCAGTTTCCAAACTGTCCTCCTTCCTTTTCCTCCTCTTGAGGCTAGATACACCGCATATTCCATACACAAATGTCGACACCGAGGAAGCTGTATTGACTGCAAAACCCTTTTTAAGTTGTTCATGATCTTGTTCGCAAGATTCTAAGCTACCAGCAGCACTATCTGCACGAAGTTGAGCAAACGTTACGTCACTATCGACCTTTTGACTATCAGGTAGTTCTGAAATTGATGAGCATGATGAATGTATACGGATACCACTGTTCTTCTCATCACAATTGCTGGATAAAGTCTTTATCTCAGTCCTTTTGAAGTGTTTTTTCAGCACAAGAGGATGTTCATATTTCGTGCAGTTTGCAGTAAGACCATCTCTGTCATCCTCCTGAACTGAATGGTTCATGTTGTCTGCCATCTTTCCACTATGATGTACTAGCGTTCTTGGCATCTCCTCACTCACAGTGTCAGACTGGTGTTGACAATCTCCTTTCCATAAGACATTTGTGAGTTACAGGTTAGAGGCATGAACTTTGATATGACACCTGTCTTATGCTGCTCTAAGCATGGGGAGGTTTCAGTGCTGGAGTCCATAATTGTTCAGATAATGGCAATGCTTTTCTTGAAAAAAAAAATCCTTAAACGCATCCTTGGCCTTGTATAGAATGAACATCTACAGTAGATCTCTTGGCGACAACATCTTGGTGACCTCTTGGCAATGATACCTGGTGGTAGCTATAATGACCCCAAACTCTTTCTTGGCTGCTCCTACAGGCTTTTTGTTTTCGTAGGACCCGTAGGCATAGTAGGAGACTGAAGAGAGCTACCGATGTGTTGATGCTCTGCGACACACCTTTTTGCAGATTGTGTCCCTACAGGGGACAAAGATGTAAACATAAAGATCAGGGTAAGGGTAGGGAGAGAGAGCTTGGGAAATAAATACATGTAAAAGGTTGATCTGGATCTAAGGGAGTTAGAGAGAAAGCATTTGTTGTATCATGATTGCCTGTAGACCATTTTTGTTATGTACGCAAATTTTATTCACATCGTTCCACGAATACATTACTACCGGTATTACTATAGGAACCCCAAAGCTTGTCCGAGTACTCGAGTAGCATCAACTAGATAATCAAAGTGCATTCCATCCATTGAATATGAAAGACTAGATAAAGGTGAGTGCAATAACGTGTTACTACCTAGTTAGGGGGGAAGTTTTGAATACATTAAGAAAATGGTCTATTCTAAAATGTTCAAGTTTTGTTAATCCGTTTTTTTGTCTCCGAGTCTGGACCTCACACTCACATGACATGCACGATCATGATGAGTAGAGTAGAGTACTGACTACGTATGTGAGTGGGTTACTCTCAGTGTTAGGTGTTTTGCTACTACTATAAGGACTGAAGTTAAACTCAAAACGATTTTTAGAGACTGCATTTGGGGTCTATGGTATTCTCAATACGAGGGACTGAAGAAATTGTCATCATCACAATAGTATTACTCTTTAGTTTGATCTACTCACTATGCTCGCTGATACGAGTTAAAATATATTTTCTTTACATGAAATCTTTACAAGAAGCACTACACTACTAATTTACGCTGTTTTACGCTTTTATCTAGATGGAAGATCGGTGGAAATTACCTCGAAACAGTGCTTGTTTTCTTCTGGCTAATCGGCAGCTGAACCACTGAATCCGTTGAGGGCAGCAAACATCATTGCACCATCTCGGTTTTTTGTGACAACCTTCTTCTGTTCTTGATTAGGTAAATATATCATTTTCTTGTGAATATGCTTATTAAAAGGGTCACGGCTAGGGTATTCTACAGCAAGAAATATACGTGCGAAATATATGCCCTATGAGGAACCCCACGATGTTTGCCTAACGTTACAGCTAACTTGGTTAGTCATAATAATCACGATTTAGTGCAATTACCGTATTGTGTGGTCCCACGCGTTTGTTTTTGTGTGTTGAAGTAGCTTTTGTGATTCAGTTTCAGTAGATTGAGGGCAGCTGGTAGCCCTATTGCCTGTATCAAAAGTCATGAAACTCTACTTTTTCTTCTTGACGATACTCCTCAACATTCCATGTGGAACCAAACAAGGAGGATGGGGGAGTGCGCAGTGTAGTTCAGTTAGTCCTTGTTGCTTGGACATGTTGGATCTTGATTACAAAAAAAAAAAAATGATGTGTGCAGTTTATGTGTCGTTGTTTGTTGGTTATGCTCTGGATACCAGGTGGTAGCGAATTCCAGTCCTTCATGGTGCATGGAATATAGGAGAACTTAAAACAGTGTGTGCGAGTGAAGTATTGAGTATACAAATTTCCTAAAGTTATGAATCAGCAGTGTACTCTAAAAAAATATAGGCTGTATAAAATCTCGCAGTCACAGTCAAAGCCTTGCGAATCTTTTCCAGAGAAACAAAAAACCATCCTTGTTTACATTGAAAAACCTCATTGAAATTTGAGGAGACTAAAATATTATGAGGCAAAATTTTTGCCTTGATTTAGTTATTGTTTGTTTGTTTGCTGGTGTTGCTTTTTTGGGGGTGGGGGAAGGAGGGGATTTTTACTTGGTATCCTTTCCTCTTTTGACTGTCTTTCTCCATGTGGTGACGCTTATCTTAACTGCAAACCCGAAAAAAAGTGACAAAGTGACAAATGACATAGTGGCTTAGTGCACCCTTTTGTGATACCGGTGTAACTGACGACCATACAACCTTTATAAAGATAGAACAAATAAAAACCATAATCAGCATTGCTGACATACATTTGCATTTCTCAAACATGCAAGGAAACTTACTTGTAACATTGTTAACAATAAACTACATGTACTTGCCAGAATGGCAAACACATTCATGGTGAATTAATGACTCTCATTTGCATATGACTAAAAATTAATGACAACCTCATTTGAATATTCTACTTGCAAGATCAAGCCATCCCTTCACCATATATGCTACAATTACTTTGTACATTTGTATGATCATGAGCTACCAACATGTCTATGGTTACTAAAGCAATTAACCAATTTGTAAATCACAAACATTGTCATGGTGATGAGCATTATCAATGGATTCACTTCTCTCTAGAACTTGACATGAAATACCTGACAAACCCCTCTCATTTTGCTCTAAATGTTCACTTTCTACGATTAAATAAAACTCCCTTTATCTTAATACTAATATCCATTCATATCTGATTGATATCCATCCCAAATAAACATTCATGACCTCCTCTGTCATGTTATCAGCACCAATCACCAACTTGTGTTCATAACGATTCTAACACATAACACCAAAACATATATGTGAGTTCTTCCATGGTTCTTCCACATTGTAAACATGGGTAATAATCCTCCAAAATTCCTTTATATACATGCAATCCTTTTAGCTACGTTATCATCATCATCATCAAACAAAAGAGTGATTATCAAGCATTTATCGTATGTATTGATTTTCTACTTGCAACATTGGGCTGTCTCAGAAATAACAAATTAGCAATCGGGATTCCATATCAAAACATGACAGATTTCACGTTAGTTTGTAGCTCCGCAGATTTCCATACTGCCCTCTATGACATTAATTCCTAACGAATCCAAAGTCTCGCTTCTGACGTCATAATGAGATCTACACTCCATCTTTGTCTCCTCTCCATTCAGACCACTCTGAACCGATGGATTTCATCCACAAGGAGCTGGAGGATGTGAGGAAGCGATGCATTGATGAGATTCCTGGCTCAGAGATTGTGGCTTGCCACCCAGCTGCAGTGCGAGTTAAGATTGTGTAAGTTTTGCTTCTTTTGAAGATTCATCTTCTTCTTCTTCTTCTTCCAGTATGGTACAGTCCACCGCCGGTGTATTGTCGTACCTTGTGCTTGTCAAGTGCTGAGCATACCGTGCAAGTAAAATGGCTCTACGTTGTATGTACAATTAATTTCTATGTGCGGTTAAAAAACACTCTAAAGCTCAAGGGAGTTTCACGAGCTGCACCATCTTCTTGAATAGCTCGAAGGAGGTGCAATTGTTAGTGGAAGACGGCAAAGAGTTCCACAAGTTCCATAAAATGAATGACTGCATCATTTGCATGGAGAGCAGCTGTAGTGTTTATTTACCTTTGAGTAAATTAATTTAAATCACAAAGTTTATCAAAGGTAAGTGTATCAGATAGGGGTGAAATTACTTAGCAGTTTGGTGTTACAAAGAAACCTCATAAATGATTGTGATAACAGTGCAGTGGGCATTTCCATTGTTACTTCCGGTAGACGTTCATCATGGTAAAATAGAGAATTGTGTTCATACCACCGAAAATGGAAGAAAATACTGTTAAAGAACAGCCATCACAATATCAGAACTGCAAACTGAGTGAGCGGAATTATATTTAATGCTAGATTTTGAGTAGGTTTTAGATGTGTCCTTTAAAACCCAGCGGTTCATATAGCCTAGAGACTAAGGCTGCATGAGGCAGAGAGCACATCGCTGACCACTGGCTGATACAATAACAATATGGTATATAAATTATGTAGACTATGGTCACTACAAAACAGTATGTTTCAAATATAAACAGGGATATTTTTTTCTCATCATTTACAGGATGGAGCACGCTATGCTTACTCCTGGGTGTATGCCTAAAAAATTCTTTGTAAATTTAAATTACCTCAGAAAGCCCTTTCACTAAAATCTAGCTCAACAGGGATAGTTAAACATTTTTCTGATAAAGTTTTATAAAGCTATACCTATGACATTTCATACATGCTGTCGTTTAGATATACTGGTAATCTTTCTAGAGTGTCACAACTTTTGTCAAAGAGCTATACACTACCTTTAGATGGGAGGTGTATTGATGTTCATTTGTTTAATTGATCAATCAAGTATTGAATATCTTTTTAAAATTGTGTGTGTTGTATTCAGGAAAACAAAGTACAAGACATTGGATGTGTGCCTGCAGTTTCAGGAGAAATACCCCGACGAACCCATCGTCATAGAGATCAAGAGCAAAACACTGCCAGACAAGCTGAAAGAAGGACTGACCAAGATCTGTGATGAGCAAGCCAAGAAACTAATAGGAAAACCACAGGTAATTGGCTTTCTCTTTTATCACATTTCTCTCATAACCAGGTAATGATCAATGAACTTTGCCAAATGGGGAAGAAAAATGTTGACAATTGCTCGATATTAATCCAATATCATCCAAAGGTACTGTAGACATTATCTTTCCCATCTTTAGTGTGACTGAACCACAAGTGCTGCATATAGTGCAGTGTGTGAACAACCCATTCATCATCAACGTGTAAAGTCTGTTTATCCACTTTGTGGGGTTGGACTGTTCATTTCCTTGAAGGCTCTCCTCCACACTGTCAGTAAGATTCAATTTATAGGATGCTTTCCCATCTTCACTGTCACTGGAACACAGGTACTCCATATAGTGCGGTTTGTGCAGCAGTTTCTAGTGGATAACCCTTTCAGCGTGTGCAGCGATGAGTTGGCCTTCATCAAGCGTCAGCTAATCACTGACAAGGATGAGATCAAGACGAAGCAGAAGTCTGGAGTCATCCTCATCACCATCCGGGAAGATGCCTACTTCATGAAGGTCAGACTCAAGGTGCCTGACCTCTATCCAGAACACCAAATCAGGTACAGTACATGGAGGGGTCATATCGTCGTTCTCTTGCTTTCAATCTCTTTGATATTTTTTTAATCCAAACGAACATATGTTTACTTATGGGTTTTGTACTGATACAACTGATTTATCTTCCACCAGGTTT
Source organism: Arbacia lixula (assembly GCA_963669155.1). Lineage (NCBI taxonomy): Eukaryota > Metazoa > Echinodermata > Echinoidea > Arbacioida > Arbaciidae > Arbacia > Arbacia lixula. The sequence goes on from OZ022597.1 coordinate 16,162,737, forward strand.
AAATGGAAATGTAACATGACAATGGTCACATATAGGTTGAATACACAGATAAACATAGCAAGGATTTTAAAACAAAGAATGGTTAAATGAGAAGGGGAGGGAGGAGAAAAAAACAGATTTATATAAACCAATGTAAAAACTAGTATAGATACAGATAAGAACATTTCAGAATGTATGTTGTCAAGATGTTTCTCACCATGGTATGAATGTAAATGATTCTCTTGATGTTTTGTTGTGTTCACATTTCTCACCACTGTATGAATGTAAATGATTCTCTTGATGTTGTGTTGTGTTCACACTTCTCTCCACTGTATGAATGTAAATGATTCTCTTGATGTTTTGTTGTGTTCACATGCAGCATTGAGAATGTAGAGAACAACTTCCCCGATTTATTTCACAAGATGTTTATCGCACAGACAGAGGAGATGGCCAGATCGTGTGTGCAACCGCCCCTGAAGAGGAAACCCAAGTAAGTCGTGTTCCTCTATTCCACAATGAAGTACACACTTTGTACAAGAACCCAATTGATTATTGTAATAACTGGTTCAGTGTGTGATATTTTTATGTATTGATTGAGGGGTTCGTTGATTGATTGGATGATTGATTACCTAAATAATTGGTTTGTTTGTTGATTGATTACTGTATGTGCCATATATTTCGCGAGGGGTGGGGGGGGGGGTATTTTTGCGAATTTTGTGAGTCTTGGTTCTTTGCGAATTGAACGAATTCAACAACATGCACAATTATGAATAGTACTCCACGATCGCAAATTTAACCACTCGCTAAATTTATCGAAAAGTCCTGATTCATGAAAAATTAGACTCGCGGAATGTGTGGCATATAGAGTAGAGGATTAATTGATTGGTTGAAGGATTAGACGATTAATTTACTTGTTGGTTTGTTGATATATTGGCTGATTGATTGATTATTGGATAGATTATTTTGCTGATTAATTAATTCAATGATGAATGTTGAACAGATATTTTTTATTGATTGAATGATTGATTACAAGACTTGATACTTGCTTGAGTGATTGATTGATCAACTGATGTGTGGATGATTAACTGACAGATTAACTCTTTGCGTGCAACATGTGACTTTATTACCAAGTAATATACACATTTCCCATAGGGAAGGAGTTTATTTGGCACACAGGTTTACTTTGATTAATTTATTGTGTCTTTTGTTTGTAGAGATCCGCCCTTCGTGCCATCTCCGTCCCTGCAGCGGGTGACCGAGTATCTAATTGGGTGTTTACGGAAGTACCCAACAGCAAAGTGTCCTGTGTGTAATGAGAGAGCCTTCACCCCAAACCCTGAGGTAAATGTGTGGGAAAATAATAATAATGAAAATAATTGCATTTCTTTGGCGCTTGATATGGACGTTTCTAAGGGCACTGGTTTTCTCTTGAAACAAAAACACTATACACCACACAGTGGCACACACCACACTATATAGAAGAAAAAAAGAAAATTAAAGAAAAAGAAGAGTAAAGAAAATGGAGATAAAGAAGAATGAAAAGAAAGCGAGTGGAAAAGAGGGAAAGGGAGATGGATAGGAAAAGGAGACAGAGACGAAGTAGGACAAGAGGAAGAGGAAAGAGAAGTAGGAAAAATAGGAGACTGCATATTCTTATGCAGAAATAGTGACTGTGATGTGTAGCATTCATACTAATCCTGGTGCATTAGCAGCCCGTGTTAACCAACAAATCTTGATTTAAATATTCTTTGAATGGTGTACATACATTTATAAAGTAAGCCATTCATATGCGATAAATGTACTTGAAATGAGTTATTTATTCATTTGCATGGGTCGATTGCATCAGTAGTCAGACTCGTCACGCAAGGAAAATGATGGCTAGCACTCCGATTATCTGGTGAGAGTGTACTAATAACTACTATTTAGAAAATAGTAAGACTTTCGGTAACACCATGTGGTTGTGTTCTCTCAGGATATGTGACGCACTCATGGGGTACGACAGGAAAAGAAAGATGTTGCTTTGTTGTGGTTTCATGCTGTATTCCATGGCTTTTCCTTTCTGCTCCCAGCACACCGTTGAGGATGGCACCAATGGGCGCTATGTGGTGTGGGTCTACTGCGGACATATATTCCATAAAGGCTGTCTCGACGAATTCTTCAAAACTCCTCCTTTTACAGGTACGCTTATTGTTTGGATGGGTTAAGAGTCAAAGTGGAAGGTTTAACCCCAATGAGCTGTAGGTGGGGGGGGTGGGGGGGGGGGGGGGCGCACAGGTAATAATTAGGTGATAAACAGGTGATAATTAGGCCCAATGGGAGTTCATCGAACTGTAATTAGGTACTATGCCATTTTGATCATGAGCACAGATTGATAGTAAGTGGGTAAGGGAAATGGTGGACAATCAGAGTTTCTCAGTCTTTGTTTCTCAGATTAACAATATTTTTTTTAAAAATCATTCATTTACAGGATGAAGCACACTTTTGTACTTATGGGCCTATGTGTATCCCTCAAATGTCTTTTCAAAACCTAAAATAAGAAATACATCTTTGCCTTACACTTTTTCCCTGTGTATACTGTTGACCACTGCTTACTGTGTTATATTGTGTAGAATAAGAGTATCAGATATTCCCAGTAATTACATTATTTCTCAGATTAAATAACATTACAATCTGTGCCATAGACTTTTCCCTGTGTGCCATGTTGAAGAATTCTTCTGACTGTTGAGCTCTCTCTCTCTCTGTCCTGCTCCTCTCCGTAGGGGGCAAGAAGTGCCCCGCCTGCTCCAAGAGGATTTACCACAACAAGTGGAACATCACGCCCAAGGTAGCGGAGGACAGATGGGCTCACCAAGAGGCCCGCAGGAGGGAGCTCGATGAAGTCGTCGACTTCCTTCAATGACGAAGCAGAATTCTAGGACATAAAGTTTGCCACATTCACAACCCAGCAGACTTCCTTCAATGACGAAGCAGAATTCTAGGACATAAAGTTTGCCACATTCACAACCCAGCAGACTTCCTTCAATGACGAACCAGAATTCTAGGACATCAAGTTTGCCACATTCACAACCCAGCTGTAGAAAGGAACTACAGCCAAACCTGTCTTAGTGGCCACCTGTCTATAGCAGCCAACCTGTCTATAGTGGCCACTAAAATGATTCCCCCAGAGAGAAATCATGTGTTAAAGGACCTGTCTATAGCAGCCACCTGTCTATAAGGGCCACAATTTTTGTTTCCCTTGGGTAGCCACTATAGACAGGTTTCACTGTGGATGAAGTCGTTGACTTCCTTCAATGACAATGCTGAATTCTAGGACATTATGATTAGACCTGCAAAGCCACATTCACAACTCGGCAGACTTCCTTCAATAACGATGATGAATTCTGGGACATATTGAATAAACCTGTGAAGCTACTTTTACAACCCGGCTGCATGATGGTACTAAATATAGTCGTTTACTTCCTTCAGTGACAAAGCTGAATTCTAAAATATATTGGCCTGAATTCAGCAAGGAGTTGTAGATTTAGACCACGGTTTCGCCAGATATGTATGCTTGATTTAGTTTAGTAACTTTAAAGGGAATATATTGTACTGGGAAGACAAAACGCCTTCAAAAAGGTGATCGAGAACTATCCTTTTGACAATGGTCTTAAATTTATGTATTGTCCATTTGAAAAACTTGCTGAATGTTATTTGCCCTCAAATAATCCACATTTGGGGTAATTAGTGATTGAACCATAAATCCTCAAAATGATCTAGCCAAACAATAAGAGGATTTGTGATTTAATCACTTTGTGGATCATTTGAGGGCAAATCACTTTCAGCAAAATTTCTAAAATGGACAATACATGAATTTAAGACCATTGGCAAGAAGATTGCTAACAATTACCTTTTGAAGGCTTCTCTGTCTTCCCAGTACAATATATGCCCTTTAAAAGAGGGTCCGCTAATTGGTGTGCGTGTTTGGTGTAGGATGCAAAATTCATGCTTCTTACAATGGTTTCCACCCTGGTTTACATAGATTCGTGTGATTATACAGTGGCCTCCACCAGTAGTAACTCGCATGAATGTAGCACCCTACGCAAAGAGTGGAGATAACAATATGATTATCACAACCTGGAAGATAAGATGATAATGATGGCTAACTCAGAAAGAAAGCTGAGGCTTTTATCCGAGATGACAGTTCTTGAAGTGTGCAATGATGAAATGTCTCTGTCAGTCTTTTTCAGTGTTCGATATGCGAAAACAATAGTGAAGGTTGTCTTTTTAATTTATGAATGTGTTAAGACAAGAGTGTACAAAAAAATGGTAACTAAATGTGTGGGGAAAGTCCTAGGAAGAAGTGATGGATATTGAAATATATGATAGGCAGTTTGCAGTACATGTATAACATCAAAGAGAGGTGATATCACTCTGGATATGTTTTGTGTACAGTACAGATATATTAAGACTCATCCTTCACAAGTCTGCAACTCTGATGTTCATGCGATGGTGCAAGATTTGTCATGCAATATGATTAATAGATACATGTAAGTATACTTAAGGGAACAAACATGAAGAGAAATGTATGTTTTATTTTTGGTTAAAGAGTAAGATTAGTCAATTTGTCCTCTCAGAAGATGTTCCCCTGTAATATGGTATGAATACATCAGGTATTACCGGTAATAGTTGACTCTTAATTTGCCATAGAGTACCGAAGTGATGCTATCATGTCCATTGTTATGCAGGTTGCCGGTTCTTAACAACATTGCTCATTTCCTTTTCTCTTTATCACTACTTTGTGGCTTCACAACTCTCATCAACACCCACCCTCTTCTTCTACCTCCATTCCATCCCATTTATTTTCGGTTTAAAACACTGAAAACTAAAGCTAAAAATAGTCTTGTGTAAGTGTTATAAAATATAAAAATTCACCTCTCCTTTTTTCAATTTTCACTTTCCATTCCTTTCTTCACCCCATAAGTGGCCTTATTACCCAAAAGAATACAACCATATGGTGTTACCGAAAGTTTTACTATTTTCTAAATAGTATTTATTAGTACACTCTCACCATGGAAACATTCAAAGAACATTGCTCAAGTGATCGTCTAGCGGGCTAGTGTCGGGCACTCCCAAAGAGAGTTCCCACTATGATCCCTTAAGTTTGCTCTACCTACATAGTATACCAGTACCGTGGTCCTGACAACATGCTCATATATATAGCGTCACACTTCGATACTCTATAGATATATGTGGCCCAATCTGATTTACCTGCTGTTTATCTGGCCCCATGGTTTGGTATACATGTACCATTGAACATTTGTACCTCTAGTATACCTCGCCCAGAGGTGTCCAAATTTTTCTTGATCTTGCTTTTTTTTCATTATCTATTACATGCATAATGAACCATCCCTTTGACCTTTCCTCTGTCGGAGAAAGTGATCTAGAGGATTTGCTTATATTACTGTATTTGTGCAAGAATGCCTCAGTGACACATTAAGGGTTAAAGATATGTCTATTTATATTCTCACTCATGCAGGTAGTAGATAATACACCTCAGAGGTTAAAACTTGTCAACTGGACTTACTTTGTTTATGAGATGGGACGTTTCACGTCCTATCCGGGACGCTTCATCAGGCCAACTGATCTTCAGCGGCAATTGGTTGATGACCTGTGACAGGGTCGAAGAATTTCGGAAAGCATCTGGGAATCTTCCAAACTGCCGACATTTTCCGAAATTCTTTGACCTCGTCATGGGTCATCAACCAATTGCCCCGAAGATCAGTTGGCCTGATGAAGCGTCCCGGATAGGATGTCAAACGTCGCATCTCATAAACAAAGTAAATCCAGTTGACAAGTTTTAACCTTTGAGGTGTATTAAGGGTTAAACATAGAAAATTGAACTTGGTAGTCAAACTTGAGTCCAAACCCATGGCAGTTTTCAGCAATTTCTACCCAGAAATTAAAGATAATGCACGTTAGAAGATGGGCCGAGTGCATTGATATGTCCAAGGAATTAATACAGTATACATGTCGACGTGAATGAATTTATATATATTGGTATATTCACTTCCTCATTGCAAACAAGGTCGATATATTCTTGTTGATATATAAATGGAAGAATTTGAAACCCGATTACAAAGATAATGTTCTAACTAGTTTACCTTCAGTATATCTGCAAAGAAGTTTACCTTCAGTATATCTGCAAAGAAGTTTATTCCGTTTTCAGTACATGTATTGTCAAGTATAAATTTGGGAAATGCAGATTGCATGACAAGTTCAAATGTATTGAATCTTCTCGCTAAAAATCTATGTAGATGTTTGCATTTTTAGAATTATATTTAGTATAATCGATTCTTGCCTGAACATGCACAACAAAGTTTTGATTGTTTGATGCTAAGTATTCAAATCTTGAATATCAAAGGAAAGTAGAAGCCCTGAAGACCACCATGGGCAACTCCTTGTGATCTATCACAAAATGTAGAATTAATCGTTCTATGTGAAATTGCATACAATAGGACGTTAAATGGAGGTCTCGTGTATAGTTAAGCCCCATACTATGCATGTGAAAGACCACACTTCACTTCTCAATTAAGAGCAGGGTAAAGGTAAACATAAAGCCCTGATCTAAATTCTGATATGCAAGTCTTCTTCTTGTGAATGTGTTTTAAATATGTTTGGTGATGTCTTTATCCCTGAATTCCTGTCTTGAAGGAGATTCTATCAATATAATGCATGAGTAGGCTTAAGCTTTTTTTTTTTTGATCCATGATCAAAATAGATATGATTAATGTAATATATATGTTATCATAAATATATTTACCATTTTATAGAAGATATATTGATTCATGGGTGTATTTGTCCGTGGTCTGTGTTAATCATGTATTAAAGACAGCGTAGCCCTTTTAAAGGTCAACCAAATAAAATGTTGCATCAACCACGGAAAATGGAAGAAAATACTCTGTTGAAACTTCCCTCCCAATTAGAACTGGAAAGTGACTGTAGTGTAAGCGGAATTATTGCGGTTACTGGATTTCAAGTTTCTTGGTAGGGTCGTCCAAACCTTGAAGCCTACAGACCGCTGTCCGCACCAAGATGCATGTGTGCAGTGCGAACAACAGCTCGCTGTCCGACGCATCGAGCACTGACAGTGGCAATACAAGTACTGTAGGTATTAGACTGGTTGCTACAAAACAGTAAGTTTCAAACATAAACAATGATAGTTTTTCATTCCTGGAAAGGTTTCATGAAGCTATAAGATTTCATACTTTCCTAGAGCGTTTCATGACATTTGCAATTGAGCTTCTCTGTCTTTATGTGTTGTGACATGCTGTTTACTGTATACGCCATATATTTTGTGGGGTCTTTATTTTCGTGATTTTTCGCGAATCTGGACTATTCATGAATTTAACAACACGCAAAATTATATGTACTAGCAGTACTAGTACTCCACTATTGCGAATTTAACCACTCACGAATTTGTCGTGAAGTCCCAATGTGCAAAAAATTAGACTCACGAAATATATGGTGTATATAGTATTGAAATCAAGTTGTTTGAATAAGGGGGTCCTTCTCAATACAAGACATGTTTAGACTTTTGGAATGCTATTATTAGTCTAGGTTCCAGGCTGTAGAAGGAGAATACACATAAACCAAACAAATGCACTCCACAGGCTGAAACCAAGTCTACTATGCTCTCTATTAAAGGGATAGTTCACCCCAAAATTAAGTCATGGAATCATACAGCACACAACATACAGGTATGAGACAGCACCTTGAACGTGACATCACAAAATTGAAAATTCACAAGATTATAACTTTCTTATCCTTTGATGGATTTTGTCAAACCACTTATATGTTTCTTTCATATTTCTGCTTTTGTTGAAAACAACTTAACTTTAGGGTGAACTAAAAATGTTTTGTTTATCCATACACAGAAGAAACAGCAATCCATCAATAACCACTCAATAACAGTAAATTGTTTGTTTTTATTACAATCTCCCTTTATTACAATGACATGAAAACAAGTGCATACATAGATGAGTTGATCCCTGTTGAAGGGTAAAAACAGTACTGAGTTTGTTGAATAGAAAAATGACGTTAAAATGCTTTCACATAGAGGGGGTTTGCCATTGCTACTCGCTACCTGTACCTTTGACGCCGGTGTTTGCCTGAATGGCAGAGCCATAAAGCCCTTCGCAATCCATGAATATCAAGGCGGCTTATTATCGATTCATAAGAAGCAAGGAAATGTTTGGAAGGTCTATAAAACAGAAGGATGGCATCGGGGAAACAGCGCACTGCCTCTGTTCCTGCAAACAGACCTTATGCACACCGCCTTTGTCGGTATGAACAAACCTTCCACACACTGCCTCAGTGCATGTGAACAGACCATCTCCACACACTACCTCTGTGCATGTAAACAGACCTTATGCACACCACCTTTGTGCGTGTGAACAGACCTTCTACACACTACCTCTGTGTATGTGAACAGACCTTCCACACACTACCTCTGTGTATGTGAACAGACCTTATGCACACCGCCTTTGAGCATGTGAACAAACCTTCCACACACTACCTCTGTGCATGTGAACAGACCTTCCACACACTGCCTCTGTACATGTGAACAGACCTTCTGCACACTACCTCTGTGCATGTGAACAGACCTCCTACACACTACCTCTGCATGTAAACAGACCTTCTCCACACACTACCTTTGTGCATGTGAACAGACCTTCTGCACACACTGCCTCTGTGCATGCAAACAGACCTTTCACACACTACCTCTCTGCCTGCAAACAGACCTTCTCCACACACTACCTCTGTGCATGTGAACAGACCTTCTGCACACTGCCTCTGTGCGTGTGAACAGACCTTCTGCACACACTACCTCTGTGCATGTTAACACACCTTCTACACACTGTCTCTGTGCATGTTAACAGACCTTCCACACACTACCTCTGTGCATGTGAACAGACCTTCCACACACTACCTCTCTGCCTGCAAACAGACCTTCTCCACACACTACCTCTGTGCATGTGAACAGACCTTTTGCACATCGCCTTTGTGCGTGTGAACAGACCTTCCACACACTATCTCTGTGCATGTGAACAGACCATCTGGGACGATTCATACACATGCATTAACTTGTCAGCAAAGTGGTTTCATTTTCGAAGCTTTCTCTTGGAATGATAATCAAACCTCTTAATCAAATGATTGTCCTATGTGCATATAATTTGTGGTCACATGGAGACCAATGTGAATAAGTTGTGTCGATAGTACTGCAGCAAAGACGGGAAGAAGACATGTAAAATACTTATATCTCTGAGACAGACCAACCAGTGGCTTCAGAGTTTACAAAGCACTGCATAAATACACTAAGTGTAGTAAGAAAATCACACTTCAAAGTTGTGCAAAGGTGAGTTTAGAGCTTAACAAGATGCACATTGTACTGTATTAAATAATGACACATTCATCTTTCAGTGCATAAATAGTTGGGCAATACAAAGCACATACAATAGAAACTTTTATATTGCTGTGATCAGCTGTGAGGTGGAATCTGTATGTCCTAGTGTAATATCCGGGTGAATATGATGCAATTGTGTATGCATCATATTGTTAAAGTTAACTTGAATAAAAGTGCATAACAAACTAGAAGTTCTAAGCGCTTTTTCAAATAGAAAAAATAACAATATGACCCAAGATTTATGCAATACTCGACCTTACATTTCACTTCAAAATTACATCATATATTCTAATCAAGGGTACATATTTGTTAAATGAACATTAATAAATGAGTATTGTTTCCTCACAAGGACATATCCATAGACATAATTTCAAATAATTCATTCATACATTATCAATACATCACAATTCATAGCATTCTTCGAATAGAGAGAAGATTCAAAGACACAATCGCACAATCTCTACATGACTGAATATGTCATTAGCATTCTGACATGTAGCCTAGTGACTAGGCTGAGGAGTGCATGGTCACAGCCAAGTCTGCTAACTCTTTGCCCGCTTCGTTCAACTCGCGGCACATACAGCGGGCTGCCAAGTTCGACTCAAGTCACAGTTCGCGCACAATGCATACTGAACGCATTTAATTGTATTGTGCGCACACACATACAATAGCGACGCGTGTATTGCATAAGGGGATCAAAGTATCAATAGGCAGGAAGTCTCCCAGGACAGGAAGTCTATTGAGAAGTACCCAGGGTCAATTTCAATAGAGGAGTTTAGTTCATTGTTAGCTTACTCTTTTTTAATTCCCCATTTAAATCCTAAATTGCTTGGCTCATTATTCCCATAAAGACATGGGTTTGGTATGTAATGAAAGCCAAAGAACACATCTATTTTATGAACTAACTTAGAAAATAACTTTCATTAGAACATATTGAATATAAGAGGTATAAAATAGCCCCCAAAACGATAATTTGGAGACAGAATGTAAAGTTATAATTCTCAAAATCTATGATATTATACATGACAAATATGATACCATTGGCATGATTGTCAAGAGTATTAATTTGTTTTAGACCTTGCTACACATTTTTTTTCATCACTACAAACCAATAAAAAGTTATTGCAAGTTGAATAAGACAGTGCATGCAAAACCCCTCTGAATGTGGCACCCTGAAATTAATGTGGCGCAGGGGAGATAGTGTGCGTGGCGGGCAAAGAGTTAACAACTGTGTCTGGTAATAGAGACTAGGCCCTAATCCCTCTGACTGCCCTGGATCCTCTTCCTTGAGCGGGCGACAAGGAGGATCCAGGGCAGTCAGAGGGATTAGGGCCTAGTCTGCATTACCAGACATAGTTGTTAACAGACTCAGTACGGTGTGATCATGCTCTCCTCAGCCTAGTAACTAGGCTATCTGATATGACACTTTGATGTGAATGAGAAAACCTAGATGGACGACCCAACTACCCAGTAATACTTCTGACTTTAGAGTGTCTGCATATATGTGGGTTGAATAGAGGCTTGCAGTCTCTGTCACATACATATAAACAGTAAACACATAATATACATCAATCAAAAGGAAATACATAAGAGAATCAATTCAGCCTGAAGAACTAACAATTCACCTTCTCCATACACTTTAAACATAATTCACAATATAATTTCTCATACTTATATGTATGTAACTTTCACATAATAGCAACACATATTGAAATGATTCCTTTGTGATTCTTCTCCTGCATTCTGCAATGTATAATACAGCTGATTCAAATTTGTTTTAAAAATTGAATATTTAATATGGAAGAGGCTGTAATTTGTTCATGGAAGAATTGTAAATCTTACTACTTGACAATCTTATTTGTTACTGCATCTCAATTTTATAACAATCGGCACCACACATACACACAAACAAAACACCTTTCTTTCATCTTTCAAAGTGATTTCAAACATACATGATTTTCCCAGATATGAACACCAATTTTGAGTATCTGGCACTTATATGAAGCTGTGAGCTACAGTATTAAAAATTATTTTGTAAGCATCACAGAGTTATGGCACATCAAACATAGTGAAGATGTTGAATACGATATACGTCACTGTGCTGTGACTATAGTGACTAATTATCCATGGTAACACCAATGTTTCACTATCCTAAAGCTTTCCAAATTGTATTACATGTAATTCAGCCTACAATGTGTCAACGTTTTATCAAACCCACATTAGACGCGAAGCAATTCAATGTGAAGGTAGCTGAATTCATGTAACATACATGTATACATGTAGTAAACCAAATGCTTGAATACCGGTGACCTTCTTTTCTAGGGACTTTCAATCTAAATCCACTTGGATTGCGGAATAATGGTGGGGTCGTCATACAGGTTTCTTCAATACAGGTTTTAATGAGAAATAAAATTATAATAATACTTAAATGTACTGTATATACAGCGCTTTACATACAAGATTTGTATCAAAATACTTCACAAGAAACAAACAAACATTATTCAGGGGGAACAAATAAAATTAGGGTGGTTTTCAGACAGGTGGTTATAGTTTCCCTGTATTTGAGCAATTTGGCAAGATTATAACAGTATCTATCTACAACACAAATCAACTAGTTCAGCCTGTAAGTAACATGTGCAGCACATGAAATGGATGCATGTACTGTAAACTGTAGGAGTACATTATGGACTTAAATAAATTTGCATACTCTACATTTTTTAAATTTGCACATATTTGGATTTGGTTTGTTGCATTTTTATCCAGCAAAAGAGGGTCTACTCCCATTAGACATTTTGGTAGAAGCCTCAAACAGTACAGATGTAAGCATTCAAATTCACAATACAAATTTCACCAGTGAAGAACAAATATCAAATCATGGAATGGAACTACATGACTCTACTAACAAATTTATAGAAAAATTTGAGAAATAACCAAACCTGACAAAAAAAAATGTCCATCCAACAAAGACAGGCTCCACATTCTTGGGTAAGCCTCACATTGTCTGGAAGATCTGAATATAAGAGCATCTCCTCAACACACATCATCAATTCGGAAGTACACTGTTGACATACAGTGAAGTCCAACTCTAAACTTTCACAATATTGAGCTAATTCATTGCAATAAAGACTTATGTGTTATGGTTGTGTTTTGATCTAGATCAGACAATCTAGCTTACCTAAGTATTGCATGAGTGCATCCAGATCAGACAGCATCTAGCTTATGCATTGCATGGACGCGTATGGTCTCATTTGATTTGGACCAGACAAATTTGAGTTGGGTTCCATTGTACATCATTTGAAGTTAATAGCATGCAGCAACTCATTTCGCTTCTTAAAAGCACAATTAATGATGTCAACACAAACAAGAATAACTCTGTTTACAGACACGTAATAGTGTCTCTTGAAGCCAGGGTTTTTATCTCACTCTAATCCAGGTTTTAAACAAGAACATTCTGCAGTTTATTCACATCCTAGTCCTATTGGTTCCACAATATTAACAGTACATGCACATAGGACCTACACATGTACACATAGTAACAGCTCAAAGGAATTGGCATAGGGAAAGGGAAAGAGAAGAAAGGGAAGGGCCCGCAGTTTTAAACCGCGGTATATTTTGTCCAGTTCAGCATGACACATGATGCTTTTTATGTTAAAGCATTGTGTTTCATGCTCAACTGGACAAAACATACCGCGGTTTAAAGCTGCGGCTCCTTCCCTTTCTTCCCTTTCCCTTTCCCTATGCTAATTCCTTTGAGCTGTAGTGTAGTTCTAAGGGTTGCACATTTTTTTTAAAATCAACTAGCACTCATTCTTGGGGCCATATTCATGACAGCTTACTAGCCTAGTTAGTTAATAAAAATGCATGTAGCTGAATGCACTTGAGAAGCTAACTAGGCTTGGTAAGGTTTCATGAATATGGCCCCTGATCACTAACCTTAGTGGGCAACATCATTGGTTCCAAATGATGCACTGTATGGAATTGCTTTTCTTGTTGTGTACCATGCGTAAACTAGACAACACCCAGTGAGCTACTTGCCTACCTCCAAGTTAGAGAGCCCACTTACAGAGGTAGTGATTAGATAATGTCTTATTTTTCCCAAGCTTTTGCTAATCTGCGTCTGTAATGTTATCTACTGTTATTCAAGTCGATTTATTACCGGTACACAGATGTTATTCACCTTTAAAACTGATACTGTCAACGCTAAATAGAGCATAAGGCTTTACTTGAAAACCTGTCAAAATTGATTGATGTGGATGTACACATGTTATCCAATATTTTTGTTTACATGAAGGTTAATATTGCTGCTCTATAATTATTTTTTATGTGGAGGAATTATGACTACACTGTACCAGCAAATGGGTGTTTAATGTCAGGAGAGAGCATAAAGGACCTAAATTGTTTGTCATCAAACTGCACTTGGATGACAAAGTTCTCTCATTTTTTCTGAGAATTAGCAGCAACCCTTAAAGGTGCTGTATCCCTTTTTTAAGTTTTAGTAGGTTTTATATATCATGCATATTGTAAATGTGAAAAGGATAAAGGAAGGTTCGTTATTCCGAACCTTACGCGACAAATGCTCGGATTAATGAACCCTTTTCCGTTTTCAGACTAATAAGCATTGAGGTATAGGCAATTTACGTGTTTTGGAATTACGAATCTTTGGAATATCGAACTGTAACCAAGAAAAAACATCCCTCAGAACATGACAAATGATGTTCAATCATGTCAACAGAATGAAAGTTTATTGAAGTAGTCTAGTACCTACTGTATTAGCAACTTCATTTTAACAAGAAGCAGTTTATTGCTACATGTATGTATGTTACACAGGGCTATTTCTGCTCAGCTTTATGATGCTGTATGATCAAAGAAGATGTAATGGTTTTTAATTCCAACTTTCATTTTGCACTTCAGAAAGAGGCTGAGCTTGAAAGACACATTGCAATGCTGCTCTAGTAAGTTTGACATGATTTATATCATATCACAAACTGGCGCTGTATACATACATGTGCATGCATACTGTTCTTGTTGTTGCAAGTAGGGGGCCCTTTTACATGTACATGTAAAATAAATGAAATTGTGCAAAAATCACAGAAAAGGAAAGAAAATGCTGTTTAAGAACTTCTCTCGCAATAGTAGAAATCACTTTGGGTGGAATTGATCACTGGGTTTCCAGTAGGTTTTGGACAGATCATCCAAGCCCTCCATGATTCAGCCTAGAAACTAAGACCGCAATAGTACATATCACAGCTCTCCGCTCCGCATTGTCCACAGCGATGGGAGCAGTGTGAGCGGTGCACCACTGGCCGCTGCACACTTATGAATTTAGACGATGGTCGGTACAAAACGGGATGTTAACATGGATAGGTTTTTGTCCTTTTCCTGAGAAAGTCTGTGAAGCCATGATGGTGAGATTTCATCCATGTTATATTTAGAGTATTCTGCTGATCCTTGCTGAGTTTCATGACTTTTGAAAAAAGGGCTCCCCTCTCTTTTATGCACTGTTTTACAGAGATTGGTAATGTAAAATGTAATAAGTATTACAAATCTTGCAGATGCACAGATAGATCAGGTACACCATGAAAGGGAAAAGAACAAACTATTGTACCCTGTGCAAGTTGTACAATATGGATGATTATCATTGAAGATATCTTCAGGAGAGAAATTGCATTATCTATGCTCACATGAAAGAAAAGATTTGGATATTCTTGTTCTTCAATTTAAATTCTCATAGTAATACTCTCTTTCATTCCGTTGCTCCGGGTATGTTTATTCTTTCATAGAACAATTCTTCTCAAACACTTCTGCCAAATCTGTTTGGTAACCTTCTGTTATTCCCGACCTGAATTACGTGACTTCCCTTGTAACCAGTCCCTCCCTTGTGACAGGAAGGTCTCCAGTGTAGGAAACGTGCGGCGCAAACACCCTGCTTTGGGGGCCAGAAAGTGATTGTGAGCCACATATTAATTTACTGCACCACCAATTAAATCAATATTATGCTTTTCACACTGGCAAAAATTTCCTTAGCGACGTACTATAGGTGGGGCTAAGGGGGGGCCTTAGCCCCACCTATAGTACGGGGCTAAGCTTAGACCACTTTCTGTTCACATTGGTTTTTACCAAAGTAGGCTAGCCCCACCAATAATCCGGGATTATTTGGCCCTGCAAAAAAGCAGGGCTAACACCGCAATTGCAGGGCCAAGCCAAATAGTCCGGGGCTAAGAGCGGCAGTGTGAAAAGAAACGAAAAATAGTACGGGGCTAAGGAAATGCGATGTCAGCTCTCAAGGCCGAAACGCCGAGACCAATCAGATAAGGCCCGACGGGCGAGTGACCTTGATGCGGAGTGGTAAAGAGCCGATGTGCAAGACGTACACTCATAAATATTCACAAGCTGTCGAGAAAGTCCGGGGCTAACGATTTTGAGTGAGAACAGTGTGAAAAGCTAGTCGGGTTTAAGAAATAGTACGGGGCTAAGAAATGCCAGTGTGAAAAGCTTCAAAAAATAGTACGGGGCTAGGGATAGTACGGGGCTAAGGATAGTACGGGGCTAATTTTTGCCAGTGTGAAAAGCTATCAGTCTTATTATTCTGATTGTTTTTGCCTTCTTTGAGCCACGCGCTCCACAGCTGTGTTCCACACATCCAGCACAGATATATATCTAACAAAATGTGACATTTTGCCCTTTTAAGACGTGCGTTTAAGATTTACCAGTGACCGCCTTGCTTGCAAACTGTGCATGTAGATTTCTGCACAAAGCATTAAGTTAATTTGATCATGGAATCAATAGCTATTTTCTGTGCTTCTTTCATTTTTTAATGTTCATAGAAATATTACGTTCATTCTACGTCATGGTAACAAGTGATAAAGTACTGTTAGTTTGAGAGCAGTACGCACATGTATTATACAGTTTCTTTGCTCATACTCCATTCTGAGATAACAATACAGCTTACATTTATCAATCACTTCACATATTTTTTACAAAATGTTTAAGAACTTTGAGAAATTGTTCTTATTCCACCAGAAGACTTGATTCCAATGGACTGCCAATCAGAATCGGAAAGTTATTCTTCCTTTTTTTCATTCCTTTATCCCTCCCTTCTCTCTTGCTTTTTCTCTCCCCGATACAGAACTTTTCATTGAAAGGTGTACATCATCATACTCTTCAGCAATATTCACTTAAAATGTACAACATACACTCCTAAAATATCTTCTCCAATTTTCCCTAACTATTTTCCTACGGGAAACATACACTCTTATAATATCTTCTCCAGTTTGCCAGCTTTTTTCCTACGGCTAAAGCATCCGCCTATCTTTTTGCTGCTCTTGTTGTTCAAGGAGATTGTGGCGACTCTGCATGTTATGTTCCTCCAAACTCCACCACTGTGCGGCATGCGTATGTCTCACATGTCGAGTCCACATGTACATGTAGGGTCCGATCTCATCATTATCCTGTGGCATTTTTAAACACGTTGCACAGAGTCGCGCTTGGGCTACACCTCCTCTTGACAGCTGTTTGGTTCGTCAAAGTCCGTGCTCTGCAGCTCCTGTAACCGGTCAGCGAGCGCTTGACCGAAGGTGAGGCGGTACTTGGGGCTGTAGTGATCCAGGAGGGAGTAGATGGTCTCAAAGTACGGCGTGGAAATGTCCTTGGCTATGGTGTCAAAGCCGTGGCCAATCACCTGCAGGAAAGGAAGATTGAATGAGAGGAAGGGGATTATGAAAGAGAATAATACTACTACTACTAATAATAATAATGATAATAATAATAATAATGATAATAATAATAATAATAATAATAATAATAATAATAATAGTGATAATAATAATAATAATAATAATAATAATAATAATAATAAGAATAAGAAAAAGAATAAGAATAAGAATAAGAATAAAAATAATAATAATAATAATAACAATGATAATAATAAAGCATATAAGAAATGTGTTTGTTTTTTCTCTCTCTCTCTGCTGTCACCCCCTCCCCCCTCTCTTGTCTTTTGTATCTAAACATGCAATGAATGAAATAATAGTACATGTAGTTGAATGGTTAATCAACTCATATTGAACACTTACTGGTATATCAATTGAATCATAAAAAATGCAAAAAGTTGTCTATGTATTACATTTAATAAATGTTAATGAATGTACTGTATGATGTATGCTCTGTGAGAGAGTGGAGAAAAAAATTAATGAGTCCAATCAGAGTCTGTCTCTCATCGTCACTCTGTTCAGAGCACAATAACCTCTCCCGTCTCTTTCCTCCTAGCCTAGTTACTAGGCTGTCGAGTGCATGGACATAACCGAGTCGGTTAACAACTATGTCTGGTGGTACAGACTACACCCTATTGAGAGACCAGGGTGAGAACAGGCCAGGCCAGCAAGTGGGAGTCGGGTATAGTCTGTTTTCCAGACAGAGTTTTTAACAGACTGAGTTGTGTTCATGCACTCCACATCTTAGTAGGAAAGCTACTCTCATCCATACCTCTCCGGTCTCTATCCTCCCCCCCCCCCCCCCCCCTACTGTCCACTCTACATCTGAGTCACAATTGCTGCAGCGATTGACAATTTAGCTCTCTGCAGGAGTCTGATATCATGACACACCATATGATGCATCCAAATACCTCTTTAAAGGGAAACATCACCCTGAGGAAAATTTGGTTCTTTCAGTACAAAAAAAAAAACTTGAGGCTAATGTACACTACAGCTCAAAGGAATTGGCATAGGGAAAGGGAAAGGGAAAAAAGGGAAGGAGCCGCAGTTTTAAACCACGGTATATTTTGTCCAGTTCAGCATGAAACACGATGCTTTTTAGGCTAAAGCATCGTGTTTCATGCTGAAACAGCATGCTTCATGCTTCCCTTTCCCTTTCCCAATGCCAATTCCTTTGAGCTGTAGTGTAGGTTTATTTTAATGAGACGGCTTTCTGGGGGAATTTTTAATGAGCAAAAAGAACTGTTGTCTTATATCATACAACTAGAGACTGCTCTGGGGGACATGGTTTAAACTATATGTATAGGCACTAGGAGATCTCAAAACAATACTGTTACCATGAGGCCACAGGCAGAGGGATAAAAGTACTTTTGAGATGATCATGCACCAATAAACCATTTCATCAGAGCAATGTGTCATGTACACTGTAATTGTTTTATGTAAACCAGTAAAATATGATGAATAGCTATGATATTTCAAACCTACAACCATTATACAAGATTTCTCCAATGTAGAATTCTACTTTATTTTCATTTATCAACAGTGCACAGGACTTCTAGTGAGTGAATACACTTAATACATGCACTTGTGAGAATATGTTGACCACCAAAAATGCAAATCATTGTATTAGGTTTACAGTGTATACTTGTACATTCAAAGTCAGGGATATTTATTTTGGCGATTTAAATGTGTACTCAAACTCAAGTGGCGTACAACTACTTGGTCTACAATCCAGCCATACTTGACATTGGGAATCAAATGTCTAGGTATCTTCAACAATAAATCTTCAAGAACACTTCATAAAGTCCACTATAGACAAGTGTATCAAGCGTATTAAAGGAATAATACTGGGAAGACAAAAAGCCTTCAAAAGGTGATCGTGAAGGCCCGTACATTTTGAAGATTTGTGATTTAATCACTCATCACTCCAAATGTGTATCCTTTGAGGACAGATACATGTAACTTTCAGCAAGTTCTAAAATGGACAATACATGGATTGAAGACCATTGGCAAGAAGATTGCTCATGTTAGACATATTATTTTATATGCCAATGTCATCTGAACTTCAAAATATGATCCATTACACCATGAATGTTTTGTTATGTATATTTTGATGAAAAGGATCAATAAAACATGAGTTACAAAAAAAAAGAAGATTGCTCACAATCACCTTTTTGAAGGCTTTTTGTCTCGGGACCGACTACCACAAATAATGGTTTGTGGCTATAACTTCTGATACCAAGTATTACTAATAACAGATTCATCCTATGAAAGAGTGCAAATTTGCATGTCTACAGTACATTTATAAAAAACATGTCAAATGATTACTCAATCTTTAAATTGGCAATGCCCCAGACATATACATTTGGGCTGATTTTAACGTCACAGCTGATTGCAATCTATTGCAGTCAGACTGCAGTCAATGTATGGAGCTGATTGCATTTGATTGCAATCTCCGTGCATTTGATCTCAGGCTCCACTGTAGGTTACAGTTGCATTCACACTGTACATCACTTTTATATGGTATGCAATATTATCAAAGACATCTGAGCGAGCCTTTAAAGGTCATATCGATGATGGCGGGTGAATCATATTTTCCTTGAAAATAAATTGTCTCCACAGGGTCCACACTTGATGCAATGAAACTTTGAGGAAAGGGTTAATGGGATGAATCACTTACACGTCATGTATCAACAACATTTTTATGAAATGTGTCACCCTGCCGATAAAAGAAGAATTAATGTTGCATCGGTGTGCAGATTGCTACTGCGCATGTTGTGATTTTCTGCTGTGTGATGTCTTCGGTGACCTAGTGCTGCATGTAGTGTGAGTTAATTCATACCCAGAAATAAAGAAACGGGTCTGCTCTACCCAATTACACAATGTATCATCAGTAAGCGACTAAGCCTCCACACATAGAACGGACAGTAATTCTTCATATCATTCTAGTTCAAACGATGCCCATACCCAACATGTAGTTTCTTTATATGACGCGTCATCAATACGGTTACAGTTCGATATCCCGAAGGTTCATTATTCAGAAGGTTCGTAATTCCGAAACATGTAAATTGCCTATACCTCGATGCTTGTTAGTCCAAAAAACGAAAAAGGGTTGTTAATCCCAGCATTTGTTGCGCAACGTTCGGAATAACGAGTGCTTCCCATCAATACGCATCCACACACAGGATTCCATCGAATAGTTATTTCAAACTGGTATCAAAATATATATAGCTAGAAACAATTTTGGGACAACCGTTCAATGTGTAAACATAGGGTATGTGTATGATACACAGATATATGTACTATAGAGTAGCACTGTCTAGCTCAGGTACTAATAACAGTGCAAGGTTCCTTACTATGCAGACAATCCAATATATGCACATTTGTAAGTGAGTTGGTTTCCAATTACCACCAGCGTGTGTGTTGTCTGGCTGTAAGGGCCTGATGTGAAAGCGATCCCTATCAGATTTATCCCAGATTTACTGCTTGTTTGTCACGGTGTACATGTACTTTGCATTCCTCGGCTGAGAGCGCCAATATCAGGAGTAGATTGCAACCAACCAACCAACTGACAAAACCTAGTCTGGAATTCAGGCAGACCAATTATTTAATTTAGGTTACGGGGGATACATGTACTTTATACAGCATCATGTCTGGGATCTTAAACTATCAAAAATCCAATATGTCATCCAATATCAGGAGATGATTGCAACCAGCCAACTGACACAGCCTACACAAGTTTCAGCAGGTCCTGAGATCTAATTGGGTCCATTTCATTTGGGGAAACGACTTCTGTCTTGCTGCATACATGTACTCCTCTCCTCTCCCCAACCCTAACCCCTCTTCCTTCCCTTGCCCTCTCCCCCTTCCTACTGTACTCCTATCCCTATTCCTCTCTCCTCTATTAAACGCAGTCTGCCCTACTCTCACAAAAGGAAGCAAGTGACAAATTATCTCAAATCTGGGTTCTTGGTATTCGTAGACTGTACCCAGCATTCCCTACCTACGGCCAAAATCTGGACAAGAAATGTTCATCTTGCTGCAAGATATTCAATCTAACATGATGTGGTGTTGCACTGATGCCAATGCAAGTGACAGAAACATTCTGCTCATTTACAAGAAGAGTCTTTTTTGTTAGTTGCTTCCTTTTGTCAGAGTAGGGCAGCGCTAGCTCCTCAATGCATCAAACAAAAGCTTCACAATGTCGTGAGATTCTAATTGGTTCTTTTTCCAGGGGTAATGACTTCTCCCCCCCCCCCCCCCCCCCTCTCCACCACCTCCATCTCTCTTCCCCTCTTCCCATTCCTCTTTCCTGTCTCGTCAATGCATCCTACACAAGCTTTACCAGGTCTTTAAATTCTACATGTAATTGGGTCATTTTTCCAGGGGTAATGAGTTCCCCCCGCCCCCAATCTCTCTTCCCTTCTACCCATTCCTCTCTCCTGTCTCCTCAATGCATCCTAAATCTTGGATCCTCCTCTAGAAGGAATGACTTCTCCCCCCACCCCCCTCCCCCCTCCCTCCCCCCCCCCCCCCCAATCTCTTTTCCCCTCTTTCTATTCCTCTCTCCTGTCTCGTCAATGCATCCTTCACAAGTTCCACCAGGTCTTGAAACTCTAATTGGGTGTTTTTTCAATGGGGTAATGACGTCTCCCCCCCCCCCCCCATCCCTTCTCCACCACCTCCCATCTCTCTTCCCCTCTTCCCATTCCTCTCTCCTATCTCCTCAATGCATCCTACACAAGCTTCACCAAGTCTTGAAACTCTAATTGGGTCCTCTTCTAGGAGGAATGACTCCCCAGTCTCCTCAAGCTGAACTCATTACCAGAACTCATTAACATTTAAAGGCAGAGGGTAGAAGTGATTAGGATTACGGGCCGTAACCAAGGCAGAACTATAATTATGCGCCATCATCAGATTCGCTCAAAACTTCCATGATTTTATGAAATCAGAATGCTATTCCATTGCTTACTGGTCTGACATTACAACTGCCCTAGCTCTGACAAAAGGAAGCAAATGACAAATCACTCAAATCTGGGTTATTGATATTCTTAGATTGTACCCAGCATTCCCCACATAGTGCCAAAGTCTGGACAAAAAATATTAATCTTTCTTCGAGATATTCAATCTAACACGATGTGGTGTTGCACTGATGCCAATGCAAGAGACAGACGCATTTTGCTCATTTACAAGAAGAGTCCTTTTGTGAGAGTACGGCAGACAAGCCCTTACCCTAAAATCACATTATGCAGCTTGTTTACCACACTACATTTCAAATAGATGGAAAGACATGATTGGTAACTGGTTATAATGCACATCGCCTGGCATTGCTCCTTATGTACAATTGTACTTGTCTTCTCTCCCCCACCCCCCCCCCCCTCCCCCTTTAAAAAAAAAAATACATTCCAAGTTTAGTACCTACAATGTTTGCATCAAACCTCAGTTCAGAAAACAAGCCTTTACACTTGTTTTTTTTAGATCTGACAAATCTGTTTTGTTATATTACAAATACTTGGAATGATCAACAACTACATCTAGAGCCTGAAACCATTGTATGTAAGTCAAGATTTTGTTGCGAGTAAAACATACATTTATGTCATTGGAAACACTTTGCAAAATCTCACACCAGTCTGTTCGCCACCACTTATTAATGTACATGGACAATGTAGGCCCAGGGAGGTGTAATTGGTACTGTAGGCCTGAGAACAAAACATACAAATTATGTCCAGTTGGGGCTTTGACGTACACTCCAGCTCAAAGGAATTGGCATCGGGTAAAGGGAAAGGGAAGAAAGGGAAGGAGCCGCAGTTTTAAATCGCTGTATTACTTTGTCCAGTTCAGCATGAAACATGAACCTTTTTAGGCTAAAGCATCGTTTTTCATGCTGAACTGGACAAAATATATCGCGGTTTAAAACTGCAGCTCCTTCCCTTTCTTCCCTTTCCCTTTACCGATGCCAATTCTTTTGAGCTGTAGTGTACCATGGAGTGGGTATTTCAGAACAGATTGATTGAGCCTTTGTTTGCCAGGTTTACTGCTGATCTATGGAAGTTGTGTACATTACTGGTAACAAAATATATGGGTCATAAGCTATGTCCTGACTTTTATCCAATCAGATAACAGGATTCTGAAAGAATGATGCATGCAGGTAAATTAAGCAGAAAGCCTCAAAGCACATTACACACAGCATCCATATCATATAGCATGGTTGTTCAATGACACACTGCATTCATTATGTGCAGTAGAGAGTGTGTGTGTGTGTACTTATTCAGGAGTGCGCTCTCTAAAGCCAATGGTGTATTGTACACACTGCGCTTCCCATACAGTGCACAATAGGCATGCACTATGCACACACAAGCACACACACATGTACATCCAACTATTCTGTGCTTGTTGGCCAATAAATCTACTGTGCTGAGCCAATACACTGTACCCCATACACGTAGTGTAGACCTATGTAGTGTAGTGAATGTACACACTGTGATCACACTGTTGTGTCGTGAGTGCTGCAGTGTACCACATTATAAGTAGCCTACTGGTACCACAATATTGGATCCAATATCTGAAGGACTATCCAATAACATTGGACAAAATTGATGGATTGAAGGAAGTCTGGAGATTCTATACAGGCCATTGGACACCACCCTGAAATCACTGGTAAATCTGACATCACATTTTTCTCTTGCGATACAATTACAGAGCATTTGTCTAAGGAGGTGATGCATTGGATAGCTCAGCACATCGCTAGGAGCTTGTAGTGTGCATGGTGTATTGGATACTGTTAACAAGATCATTTATTGTGTGCAATGTACATGTTTGTATAATAGTTGGATTACTTGTACAACATCTTCTTCTACAGAGTAGTGTACATTGTACTAAGCAATTAACTCTTCAATCTATAACATGAAAAGGTAAAGAAAAATTTCTTGTATGTATATGAACTATTTTTTAAAGTAATTATCAAATTAATAAAACAACAATTCCAACGGGGATCAGTGGGCTGAGCCTGGTTTTCCCCCATTCCCACTTACTCCACCATTTACCCCACCTTCAGCAGGTGGAATATTTACCCACATGTCGCACATTAGTATTTTGTATTCAAATTAAGATGCTTGAACACCTATTTACATGTAAGTATTTGATTTTATCATAAAATGGTCTAATTTTATCATAAAATGGTCTACTTAATGTGTGTGTGAAAAGCACACTTTCACTCTTCCCTGTCTATTTGGTAAATGCCTGATTTGGTCTACTTACCCCACTTTACCCTACAGCAAAATTTTTGATACGATGCAATTCTTTGGCTCCTAACACACGTACATGTATGCAAATCTCTAGCGCACTAACCCACTTACAAAAGTTACAACAAGCACAGTTACTAAAGAGATTACAGGCTTACTCTGTAAGCAATGAAAAAAAAACAACATAAGAAGATACCATCTAAGAGTACCAATAACCCAGGTTTGAGTGATTTGTCACTTGCTTCCTTTTGTCAGAGTAGGGCAGCATTGATCATTTTAAAACGAGGAAGCCGAATGTCTGGTAAATGTCTGCTGATCTCTTTCATCCTACATACATGTACGATACACACAATTAACATTCACAATAAATGCTGTGCATGTAATGTGTGTGTGAAAAGCACACATTCACTCTTCAATGTCTATTTGGTAAATGCCTGATTTGCAAAGCTATTGAAACTACACTGCAGCTCAAAGGAATTGGAAAAAGGCAAAGGGAAAGGGAAGGACCCGCAGTTTTAAACCGCAGTATATTTTGTCCAGTTCAGCATGAAACATGATGCTTTAAGCCTAAAAAACATCATGTTTCATGCTGAAGTGGACAAAATATACCGTGGTTTAAAACTGCGGGTCCTTCCCTTTCTTCCCTTTCCCTTTCCCTTTCCCTATGCCATTTCCTTTGAGCTGGAGTGTAGCTGTGCTTACACTGAGCTGCACAGCTGCCATTAAAGGTTGCTAGGCTGTTAACAGGATGAAAACATGTTTCTTAAAAGGCTCTCTCTATCAAAACACAGTATGTTTCATACTGGGTTTTTTTACTGTTTGCCTTCCTCATTAGAAGAGGAAGTATTTCTTATCAAATACAAAATAGTGCTCTATGGGATTGCTGTGTATTACTGGTGAAACATTATACACTACAGCTCAAAGGAATTGGCATCGGTAAAGGGAAAGGGAAGAAAGGGAAGGAGCTGCAGTTTTAACCGTGGTATATTTTGGCCAGTTCAGCATGAAACACAATGCTTTAGCTTAAAAAGCATCATATTTCATGCTGAACTGGACAAAATATAGTTTTTATATACCGCGGTTTAAAACTGAGGCCCCTTTCCTTTCTTCCCTTTCCCTATGCCAATTCCTTTGAGCTGTAGTGTACACATGGCCGATGCAGAGTTAAAAGTGTATGACATGAATCTTACTTCCTTGTGCAAAGGGGACACCCCATAACGTCTCAAAATGGCACCTGAGTTTACGGCAAAACCCAACTGACAAGGGCTAAGTACTGCAATCTCCTAGCTCAGCCCCTGTGCATTTTGCTCTTTATTCTTGAACCATTCAGATTCCATTAAAAGAAAAGTCAATCCTAGAGTTAAATTGGATTTAATTATAGCAGAAAAATGAAAGCAACTCATCAGTGAAAGTTTGAGAAAAATCCATCAAAGGATAAGAATGTTATAACTTTTAAAATTTGTGATATCCCTTGCGAGCTGCTCTCGAATATGTTGTGTGCTTTATGATTCCATTAATTGCCCTTTTTTTGTTTTTGGTGAAGGAATTAATTTTGTTCATAGATGTGTGTGTGTGTGTGTGTGTGTGTGTGTGTGTGTGTGTGTGTGTAAACATGTGTCTAATGATATCAAGTGCACATATAAATACCTTTAAGAGAAAATTAAAATTTTCCTAAAAATGAGCACACAATTTATAGCAGAGTAGCTCGCAAGTGACATCACAAAAATCAGAATTTTAAAATTAATGAACTCTCCTTTTTTTTAAATCCTTTAATGGATTTTTGTCAAACCTACACTTCTTTGTTTCTTTCATGTTTCAGCTTCTATTATAGATAACCAACTTCACTGCAGGGTGGCTGGATTTTTGTTTTCATCCTTTCTTGTTCCTCTACAGAAATGTCACTGACCCATGAGGAAATCGAGTACCTCATCCAGTTTTATCGCGACCATGAAGTCTTGTACAACAAGGAGCACCTGGACTATAATGATCGGCTCAACAGAAAGGCGCTCATTGCAGAAGTCGCAGAAAAACTTGGGAAAACTTGTAAGCAGCAACAGGGGCGACTACTATCGAGTACTGAAGTAGTGTCACCAAACCCATTATGTACACTCCAGCTCAAAGGAATTTGCATGGGTAAAGGGAAAGGGAAGAAAGGGAAGGAGCCTCAGTTTTAAAGGGCCCCTGTCATCAAAATGTATGTTGACTTCTATTAATGCAACTTGATATGTATATAATAAAATCACTAACTGTTCAATGGAAATATGTTTCCTATATTTTAAAATAATTTTTCTTTATTTTTTCTCAGCACTGATAAGCCCCACCTCCAAAATATCCTCCAACTCAAGATTCCCCCTGTGACATCATCAGAGGTAGAAATTAGAAGGATAATAGACATAATTTATGCACAAACTAAACATTGCAATAACTACCCACAAGTGCTTATGATAGCATCACATAGCTAGCACATTTCTGACATAAGGAAACAATTATTCCCACATGAAAGGTTGTTAGATGCTATTGTGTGAAGACATGTGATGCTCTTGTGGGCAGGTGGAGGTAGTCATTGCAATGTTTAATTTGTGCATAAATTCTGCTTATTATCCTGCTAATTTCTACCTTTGATGAAGTCAACATACATTTTGATGACAGGGGACCTTTAAACCGCGGTATATTTTGTCCAGTTCATGTAAAAAAAAAGCATCATGTTTCATGCTGAACTGGACAAAATATACCGAGGTTCAAAACTGCAGCTCCTTCCCTTTCTTCCCTTTCCCTTTACCTGTGCCAATACCTTTGAGCCGTAATGTAGGTCTCTGGTTTGAAGCAACATCCCTCTCAAGAGAGATTTTACTGGTCTAGCCTCGGACAAGTCTCTGACACTCCTAACAAGAGTCACCACTGTCATCACTGCTGCTTGCTCTGCTCACATAGTTTAGAGCCAGTTGTCTTGACAACATGCTCATATAACGACACACTTTGGTACTCTATGGTTTATTTATTCTGAAAATACTCTTATTAGTTGAATAATTGTGAATTAAGGCACTTTAAGTGGGCAACTGAAGGCACAAGAAGGAATTCTAAGAGCTGTAAGACATGATCATTCCACAAAAAAGGGGTAGTTTTATAAATTTTCCCCAAGCGTCGACTGTAATTGGACTTCGAGTATCTGAGATTAAGTTCCAAGTTTATTGACAGGGGGTGTACTGGAACTACATGTATGTGAACATGGTTCTCAAGTTTCACTGTACTGTTTCTTTTCTGACACTGTCTGTGCACTACATGTATACAGCGGAGAGCATCTTGGCTAAGATTGATGGGCTGCGGACCCAGTTCTCCTACGCCCTGCGGCGCTACCGGCTCAAGGGGGCTGCGGGCATCCCGCTGGAGAGGAAGTGGAAGTACTTTGACTCACTGGCTTTCCTGGAACGCCACATGAGCATCAGGGTGTTGTCTGAGGATCAGGAGGAGTATAATCAGGTCAGGGGTTAAATGGGTCATGTCAGACAAATAGGAGGTCAAAGGTCATGTATGTATGTTCTTTGAAGATCACAAGTATCATCAGGTTTAGGAGTTACGGAGATCATGGGTCTGGTCAGACAGACGGTAGATCAAAGGTTATAATTCTCTGAGGGTCAGGAGGAGTATCATCAGGTCAGGGGTTACAGAGTCAAGAGTCATGTCAGACAGATGATAGGTCACAGGTCATAGTTCTCTGAGGATCAGGAGTAGCATCAGGTCAGGGGTTACAGAGATCATAGGTCAGGTCAGACAAATGATAGGTCAAAGGTCATAATTCTGTGAGGATCTGGAGTAGCATCAGGTCAGGGGTTACAGAGATCATGGGTCAGGTCAGACAAATGATAGGTCAAAGGTCATATGTTGTCTGAAGATCACGAGGAGTATCATTCAATTCAATTCAATTTTATTTGTCATCAAAGTAAAAAAAAAACATCAAAATACAAAATAATACACTTGAGAAATATCACAGATGACGGAGACATAAAAAAAGCACAAGGCTTGAGTGAGAAGGAGGCACCTTTAACCAACACTACATTTAACGGTATAATATTACATCATAACACAATGTATGAGTAACAAAGGTACCAATCAGGACAGAGGTTACAGAGATCATGGGTCAGGTCAAACAGATGATAGGTCAAAGGTCATGCATGTAGTTCTCTGAAGATCAGGAGTACCATCAGGTTAGGGGTTACAGAGATCATAGGATTTAACCAGGTCAGGTTGGGCAGATGATACAGTGTAGGTCAAATGTATATTGTATTCTGATCAGCAAGAGTGTTGACTTTAATCAGGTTGAAGGTCACTGAAATCAAATTGCTTGCTTACCTACAGGTCAATGTAGAGACAATACCACTAATGTTATGGGCCAGGAAAAATTTGTGCACAATGTTATTTACACCAGGGGCCAGAATCTAAGGCACACATTTGTGCCTCACAGCTCGCAGGTGCATCCTGAATTTATAGGGTCTTCCGCACCATCAAACATATGCTTTTCACACTGGCAAAAACCTCAGTCCCGTACTAAAGGTGGGGCTAAGGGGGGTGGGGGGGGGGGGAGCTAAGGGGGGTACTAAGGATAGAACGTGGCTAAGGATAGTACGGGGTTAAGAAACCAAATGAGAAAGGGTAGTAGATATCTCAGATTGGCAGAACACAATATTAAGTTACACAAATGGCTTGCCAATCGTGTTTCTCTGCTTATTCTACTCTTCACACGGATTATCAGTGTTTTATTCCTCTATAATGTTGACCTCTCTGTTTCAATATTGACAGGACGATGGGATGGTGGACTACTCATTCATCAATTACAACCCAGAGAACAAGGTACGTACTCATCAATCAATTCTCTTCTCTCCCGCAAAATCTTACACAGTTTACAGGCAGGATGCACAAGGGCAGTCAAAAGTCTTTAGAGGTTGACATCAATGCAGAATTCAGAATAATAATTTAGAACTGAGCCTCACCAAATATGAGTTTGAACACAAATGGAATTATACTTTCTTAAAATAAGTCTCTTTTTTTTCATCAACGCTGAAGAGAATTCAATCTCTTTCTCTTATTGTCCTATTTTTACCAAGATTTGATTTGGCTTATGTATCATTCCTTGTTGTTTCCATTTCTTTTGCTTTATTGCAGTTTACTTCTAACTTACATTCTCCCTATTCTTACAGGACATGTACGATGATAGAGACGACATAGTGGAAGTGATTGAGACGAAACCAATGCTGTCAGAGGACTATGAGCCGACCCCTACGCCACCTCAGCCTCCGCCCTCTCAGCCTCCGCCCCCTCAGCCACATCCACATGAAGCAAGGATACTGAGCTACCAGCACAGCGAAGCACCAATGCATTACCGGCCCAGTGCAACGATAACTCACTATCACACGCAGAATGAAGCAGTGACGCAGCCGCACTCCAGCGAACCTGCAGCTGAATTTCCTTATAGTGAGACACTGACCACACCCTCTGGTCGAAAGAGGAAGCTGGTACCACCGAGAGAGAACTCGACCTTAAACGCTGACCTCCATCCACAAGCCACACACGCACAAATTGAACCTATCCGACCACTCGAGCCAACTGAAGCCAGCGGACCGGTCCCACGAAGCAGTGATGACTGCGATGCTTTTGGCAGACTAGTGGCAGCGGAACTCCGAGGGATGAGTGCGCAGGAGAAGCTCGTCAAGAAACAACAAATCGTGTCAATTCTGTATGACTTTAACATTTCATGATTTCTCTGACCTACTGCTAGTAGGGTCGCATCAATTCGGTGGATTAACAATAACGGTGTGCGGTGCGCCTCCTATCGATTGCAGCCGACAGGCCACTTTCCATCTTTGGGGTCGACATCTTAGCCTAGCACCAGTCTACAGCGCAGTGCCTAGCACCAAAATACACTCCCCATTGTGGTAAATGGATTATAAAAATGGCAGACTCAGCCTGTCTTTCGGCGAATACGGGTCGATGAACTGAAAAATGTACATATTGAACTGATTGCGGCATATTGTTTACTCTACATGTAGATAATTAAATGTACCTGAAGGTAGAGTATATTAGCTACATTGTAAGCACACTGCCATATATTTCGGTTTCGACCATTTCCCATGAGGCATTGCGTAAGTAGGCCTGTCTGCTGCAACCAAAAGGTGGCGCACCTCCCACCGTATTGTGATTCTACTGCATTAAGCAATGATAATTTATTTGCAGCTGACGTTTTCTGTTTCTCTCTGGCATAGGGCGTGTTTATCATTTTTTCAGAATTAGAAACGCGTTTCCAAAGGCCTTTACGAACGCGTTTAAAAAAACTGTGCGTTTATCAACTCAATCGCCCAAGTCGAAAACCGGCCTTGTCACTCCACAGCTCTACTGTGCTGTTACACGTGCACTGTAGTACTAGTGTGCGATTGATGTGTTTACTCGGCGTTCACGTGGTTTAAAGTCATTTCAAAACAGCTTTGCGTTTATCTTGCTTCTCTAAACGTGTTTCTGGCTCAAACACGTTTAGGATCGCACAAATTTGTGTGTTTCAAAACAGCTTTCCGAACTCCATAATCAAAACACCTTTGCGTTTATCAACTCCCTGAAATGCGTTTAAAAAAAACTTAAACGCGTTTGGAAACCTTAATTCTACCAAAAAAAAGTTGATAAACACGCCCATAATGATGATACCAATGAGCCTAGAAACACACAGGGGGCTCAGGATACTGCAGCCCCTGTAAAACAAAATTCAACCTGATATACAGTGTACATGAATGACACAAAAAAAAATTGCACACAATTGTCTGGTGCTCTTCGTATGAAACTTACCATTATGTAACTCTGCAATCAATTGTTATTAACATGCTAAAATCACTTGACAGCCAATCACACTCAAGGTTTCCATACAAATTGCCATTTTGTAGCAAAGATACTATCAATGGTGTGTATTAATGGGCCCTGATATTGAAAATGATCACTTTGGTCTTCATAAGTTCATAGTTTTTTTCATACACAGTGTACAAAATGATTTTTAAGAAAAATTTGATATGAAAACTCAGCATTGTACAGTGTATTTGCATCTGTTGGTGTCCTGGATGTTTGATATGATACCTAGTATATGGGGAAAAGAATAAACGTACACTGATGGGCTTTCAAAAGATGCACTCTTTATGCATTTCTTCCTAGTTTTTATCTTTTGTTTTTATAGAGAAACAAAGAAGAGACAAGAAGAAGAGAACTTCAGTTAGAGAGATTGAGAAAGTATGTGTGGCTGTGTGTGTCCATATACTCCCCCCCCCCCCCCTCCCCTTCCCCTGGAAACAATTGTCAGGGCTTGCCCGAAACGGTGGCCCAAATGCCAAAGGCCACCTGAAAACCCGTGTTGGGCCACCTGAATCTCTTAAATTGGTGGCCCAGTAATTTGCCTTAACACACTATCGTATACGACTATACGGGTAGGATACAAATAAATATCTGGGCCACTTGATCATCAATTTGGCCACCTGAACCTCATGCTCCAGTGGCCCTGTTGGAAACCTGACAGTAAATATGCAAATTCCATGCATGCACGCACACATGTACAGTAAACTACAGCTCAAAGGAATTGGCATCTGGAAAGAGAAAGAGAAGAAAGGTAACACGACGAACTATTGTCCATAGACTGTGTACAACGGATAGATCGTCCGCGATCAGCGATTCGGAGACCGCTGATTGGGCAATCGCGCAGATCACGTCATGACCACGTGGTTGCCTTCCGACTGCGTGTGGAAGTATCGATAGCGATAACGATATCCGGTCACATTGTGTACGCAGGAAATGGTCTTGGTTCGTGATCGGATCGCTCAAGTATCGATCGAAAATTATCGAAACTCTGCAATTTCATGCATATTGACTGACGGTCCTAAAACCCGGAAGCCAATTGACTTTGTACACGTTGCGATAGACTCTACAAATTCCAACAAACACGATGCGGGGGTGACGCTAATTCGTACGATTTTCACGGAAAAGCAAGAAGCAATCGAAATTCGCTTACCTGTGCGGTATCGGTGAGAAAATAGATCCTCTGAGAATACCTTTCAAAATTCATATAAAATATAGGAAAGTGAAATTCTAGGTCGATTTTGGTACGAGGTGATAGAGAATTTTACACTTGTTTTGGTGGAACACTATGTGGGGACATAGAAGGCTTGCACGGCGCATGCTTACTATATTTTCATTCATAAATTGGTTCTCGGCAGTGGCTGGATGACGTCATGTAATAAGCAAAAATGGACACGACCGCTAGCGACCACGCTCAACTATCCGTTGTACACTATTGTTCGTTGTGGGTAAGGACCCACAGTTTTAAATCGCAGTATATTTTGTCCAGTTCAGCATGAAACATGATGCTTTAGCCTAAAGTAAAAAGCATCATGTTTCATGCTGAACTGGACAAAATATACCGTGGTTTAAAACTGCAGCTCCTTCCCTTTCTTCCCTTTCCCTTTACCCGTGCCAATTCCTTTGAGCTGTAGTGAATACAGTACTCTGAATGACCCATCAGTCATATCATGGACACGAAGCATGCAATGCGATGTTCACACAAGACACAAACAAATCAGAAAGCAATTTACGAAGTATGCACAGTTGATAACAGCAAGTAGTCTTCAGGCAAGAGTACTTCACTTGTAAAAACTTTGCGTTACTTTAATCCAACAATGATTGTAGGAATTTGCTCATGACTGATCATGATCATGTCATGGCAATGCCAACAATGGCCACTGGCACTGGCATGTCTGGGAATTATATTTGTTGAATACGAAAAGGTATTTAAGTACCAGGAAATCTACTTATTAGTATCATGCATCTTAAGTTCATGTCCTTCAGTAAGTGGATGGAAATGGACTGGAAACCGATGGCCTACATGTATTCATTAGCGGTAAGAATACTCATCAGATTACTTGTGCACGCAGTGAATGCACTATGCAGCATGCCTGCAGCTGCATGCAGCTCGCGCACCGCCGACGCGACGGCACGCACAGCAGTGACTTGAGGTCTCACTCACCCGAAAACCCTTGACGGTAAGCTCCACACAAAACGTGTCGTTCTCCTTCGTCACAATATTGAGATAGACGATATCATCCGTAGCAGGCAGTTTCGACGATATTTCCACTTGTTTGACGGCAAAAGCGACTTCTTGCACGGCTGCGTCTGCCTCGATTTTCATGAGTTTGATGTCGCTTTCGCTGAGGATACTGTTATCGGTGTCGTCTGCCATCATGTAGTGTCCGATTTGTTTTGTTTTCCGATCAGTATTTTATAAGTGGGAAGAATTGCATGCATGCGAAAAAACATGTGAAAGTCGCGTCGAGCATGATGACTCTTCTATGGAAAGCTAAATATGATCACATTTACAATAACTACGAGTCGCCAAAACGATCGCATAAACTTAGTCCTAGAAAAGTGGGGTTTTGGAGTTTTGTATTTTTTTTTTGTTGTTTTTTAATTGTTTATTGTTTATTCCAGTGTGTCCCAGAAAAAAGGAAACTGAGGTTCTGTGTTATTTCTATAGTTGACTGAAAGAAATCATTAAATGTTATATGCATCATTAGAAAGGTCGGTTTTTCTTCTTTCATTTGACACCTAACATGATAGATAAGAGTCACACGTCGATGAGCAACAGGTATTTAAAAAATAATTGTCAAAATCAAGTTGCGCAGGACAAATGGTAAAGATTTTTAAGGAAGCATGAACGTAGTCCGTAAAAGGGATGGTTCATTAGCATTACTTTTGTCTTCTTTGTTATGCTTCCTTTACAAATTCTCTCATTGACAGTGAACCGTCAGAAGCCAGCATGGGTTTTTCACTTGCTTGCCTGACGATGCAGAGAACAAAGAATTTTTCTTGTTACACTGAAGCCTGCAGCAAGTTGCTCAGCCTTTCCATCATCGGTTTCCTGAGAGAAATGCCTTTTCAAAATCAACAATCTGGAAAAATGTCCGAAAATACCCATATGAATGGGGGATTTATTAATTGTTTGATTCAAAGAAATTACGATATCATCCTTATGGAAATCAGAGACAGAATACATCAATTTGAAGAAAAAAAAGTGAAAAAATGAAACTTACAAAGAAAAATCAATTAAAGGCGGACCATTAACAAAACAGACAAAGAACTGAATAAAAAGATGAAAACAAAAATTGGATAGCTGCAAAAGAGAAAATTTGCAACATTAATTATTCTGCGCAAATCGTTTCTGACATCGAGTACTTGTAATTGCTTGAAATCAATCATGCTTGAACAATCCATCGTAAAATTTGAAATCAAATGAAAGAAGATATTTTACTCTTAATATTGCTGTTATTTTTATAATGAAATTATATTTTATAGTTATGTTATCGACCTCCAAAAATAGGTTTCCTTTTTTTCTGGGACACACTGTAGAATGGGTGTCAGAATCTCTGCAATCTGATTGGTTAATTACCCGTAATTCAGTCAATCGGCAGTGCTCGTTCGTTCTATAGAAATCGTGTGCGTTTTATTTTTCGTCTCGCGAAATCTCACGCGCAGATTTTGCTGCACCGAGATTATGAACGGATTCGACATGCTCGCGAAATCTTTTGCTGTTGTCTTCTGTAAGCATACTGATCAGGATTTTTTTTAGACAGGGATTGAGCTTATATGTTTCTTAATAAATATTTTCATTTTTTTTCGAAATCCGCAAAGGAGTTTTTATGTTATTTGCTTTAAAAAAACAGGCCTCATTTTTTTTTTAGATATGTAAGCTCTCAGACCTTGCTGGATTCTGACCCTTCTATGGATTGTACGGCAACGACACTTACGGCTCTAAAAGGCCAATACTTCAGCGGAGATTCTGATTCCAGTTTTGTTTGGGCTCAAAAATAAAACATTTGTGCTATTCGTCTTCAAAGTGACGCAAATTTTCAGAAATCAGTCGGACTTCGCAACCGATATTCGTCCGCAGGCAGCAGAAAACACGTACGCGATTTTATTTTCAGCTCGATCGGTAGTCGTGACCTTCACTTGACCTCTCGAACCGCGAAAAAGGTCCCCCCCCCCCCCCCCCAAAAAAAAAAAAAAAAAAAAAAAACCTGCCATTTCGTATACTTTCTTTTGTAACTGTATGTTGGAGGTCGACATTTACTAAGGGTGAAAAAACATTTCATTTAAACAGGCAGAAATATATTGCAAATTCGAGATAAATATGTGGTTCTAATAAAAATTTTAAAAAATGAAAATAAACTCAATCGCTTTTGAGCCCCTAACATTTAGAGGTCATCTGAAGCGGAATTTATTGTACTTTACGGAGATACCATTATTTTTCAACCTTTCCACATCATACAAGGGTCAGGATCCAGCAAAACATCAATCATGTTCAAATCCAAAATGAGCGAGAAATGACGAAGTTGTGAGCGATCCTAACCAGCCAATCATAGTCCGCGACCCTTGGATCGCCGGTGGAATTTCGTTATGATCGTGAGACTATGCTGCGGTGAATTGCCCACTAACGTGAATTCAGTAATTCGAATACGTTCATTTGGGCACTCACCCGGGGCACTCAATGCCACCCTGAACATTCGCAGTAAATCTGTCTTTCCTGCATGACATGACTACGTCGTTTAAATAATTGTTATCAAATTCAAGCGTGATGAACTTGGTAGTTCTATACATGCAGACTGTATTTCTCCACTTGACATGGTCTATGGAGAAAATCATCTCATATTTTAACTGTGTTATTTGGACACTTGTCTACGTGCATGAAAAGTCAAAATGTTTAGTCTTGGCAGATTTTCCAATCATTGATGATCATCATTGTATGATGATGAAGATGGATCTCTGCAATCTGATTGATCAATAACCATGCATCCGGTAATTACCGGATGCATGATTTTGTCATAACCATGCATCCGGTAGCCTAATTACCGGACGCATGATTTTCCATGTATCCGGTAAATGATGTTGACAGAGATTTTTCCCTTTTTTTTTATATCAGATTTTAGTTCTATAAAGCAGATGATGCGCAGGTTTATTTCGTGGGTCAGTAGGAATGTGTACACGCGGTACCTCTGAATTTTGCCCGAAACCCACGAGGCGAAGCCGAGTGCATGGGTTCAGGCAATTCAGATGTACCTTGTGAACACAATTCCTACTGACCCACTAAAACCTGTGCATCATTTGCATATTGTTGTTGGGTGTTTTTGTTTTTGTTGTTTTGTGGGGGTGCATATCGACGATGCTAGTCGGGGCACATTGCTCTCTCGGTGAAAAGTTCAAGTTCAACGCTAACTTAGAAAAGAAGATTGAAATGCGTCAAAAGGTATATGACATAGAAAGATTGCCACGCAAAAAAATGCTAAATCAACGAAGTATTGTGGAGAAGCCAGGAAGGCAGTGCCTTTATTGGAGCCCACCCCTTTCCAGTAAAAAGATACTTGCATGCAGTTTTCTAGGTGAGATACATATAGTAGGTATCATAAGTGGTCCACAAACCGGCCCCTACCCTTGAAACCAGCCCCCGCGTATTTCTGCGCATTGCACGTTATCAACCTTTGATTCAAAGGTTGGATGCGCGATTTATTATGTATTTACGCATTAGTAAACCAAATGCATGATTTTCGGAAGCAGAATTAGACAAACTGTGCACTTATTTGGCAATTGCACATTTTCGTTTGAAACATCTCCGTTTTTCAACTTGCGGTTGTACTTCCGTGATTTTCTTGTCGATCGCCGAAACTTTCCCGTCATTTTTTCACTGCACTGGAACGAGCATGATCGAGACGCAATACTGGTGAAATGTCGGCACTGTACTCGTCGGATTGACGGAGATATCGCACATTATCGGTAGGGGCCGGTTTCAAGGTTCAGTGATGTGAATGTGCGACGATTTATCGAGCGATATTCGAAGCGCAATTTCTCCAAAATTTTATCGTTAATCTTCAATCGAAAAATAGTTTTTGAGAGAGTATTATTTTGCTGATTTGTGTGTGAAATTTTAGAATTTTATTTGGTTATCTTGGAATGAAAATATTCAAAAGAAAACAAGGGGGCCGGTTTGAGGCACCGGCATCATATTACTTACAAACTTGACCCAATTCTTCACTTTCCGACATCTTGTGCATTTGTGGGATTCAACCATTCTCAAAATTATAATTACGCTGTGAATTATCATTAACGGTGTTTGTTTGCGTACAGCGGAGTAATTAAATGAAAAACTTGTCTATTTGTGTTTGCTGATGCCTGTTATGCTCATGGGAGTACACATATTGATGTCATTAACAGAACGGGTCAAGCGAAACGTGACTCTTTTGTTCTTTTGTTCTCTCTGAGAATGTGTTGACACTCAATCATATTCGCCATTTTTCAAACACCTGAAAAGCACCTGCTGAAAACACATAAAGGCAGCTGCCACTGTAACAAAACACTTCTAATGAGCTTGATTGCACCTCTAACCAAAATTATTAACAATATAAATTCTAAGCAGCAAACTAAACAAACAAACTAAATGTGCACATACAGGGTCGTAGACTCCTTTCCGGAGAGCCAGCCACCTCCTCAGTGACGTGTAGCTGCATTCGACCCACTACAATGCCGGCGTGTACATAATCGGGTGTGATTGAACACGCGCCTAAACTCAACCAGCAGCAACAACAACAACAACAACAACGGACACCAAAGAAGCAAGTTGAGCAGTTTCCTTCTTCTCAACATACATAAAACAGAGGACCTTTAAACTCCGCTTCGAGTTGCCCGCTTTTCTTCTTTGATCGGGATCGGAACAGTGATTGATTTATGTTGAACGTGACATCAGTTTATACCACTGCATAACCGAGAATGGGTGATGATGTACTATGCAACAACGTACGATATTTGCAATCTGGTGTAACTGCACATGAAGTGCATGAAACGTACGACCAGTGGGCAGCCTCTTACGA
Source organism: Arbacia lixula (assembly GCA_963669155.1). Classification (NCBI taxonomy): domain Eukaryota; kingdom Metazoa; phylum Echinodermata; class Echinoidea; order Arbacioida; family Arbaciidae; genus Arbacia; species Arbacia lixula. Next base: position 16,201,036 of record OZ022597.1, read on the forward strand.
CAAGGTAAGGACATCTATCTATCTTTCTATCTATCTATCTATCTATCTATCTATCTATCTATCTATCTAGCCTATTTCCACATGATTTCTCTCCACTGCTAAAGGAAGGCATCCCCATTATTTTTTAAAATCTATCTAGGTAATCACATTTGTAAATGTCCGTTCACTTAGACGCGATCCGACGCTACTCATGGCCTTTTAGGGGATTGTAAAATCATAATATGACTCAAGGGAGGTGTTCTCTAAAACCAATCTAGCGTTAAAGGGCTACTAAATTAGAAAAAATAAGTTCCCACTAATCTATGTAAAATTATCCACTAAAAACGGATTTCATATTTGTTTGCCGCAATAAAGTCTCGTTTTGACGAAAATTTGAAAAAAACAAAACAAAAAACGCAGGCCTCCATTGACGTCAAAGAAGTCAAAATGCCATAAATGCCAACGGGGTGAATAAAATTTCATTCACGAAGTTCAAACAATACGTTCAATTACCAATGGGAACCCCAAAGCTTGTCCGAGGTTAGTCCGAGTAGCAACAACTAATAGATTCTAAATGCATTCCATCCATTGAATCTGAATGGCAAGATAGAGGTGAATTCAATAACGCGTTACTACGCAGTTAAAGGAAAGTTGTGAATGCATTACGAATGGTCTATTGTTGACTTCCGTACATCTACATGTATGACATGTTGACTTCTCTGACGTCCCTGGAGGCGTGCGCTTTTTTTTTTTTCAAATTTTCGTCAAAATGAGACTGTTAGGAAGGAGTAGAAACTCGAGCATAAATCATTCAAACATCTGTATGGGTTCGAAAGTCGTGCTCATGAATGTCAAAAGAATTCCATAATCATGACAATGCTTTGATGTTCCATGTGCCGAGCCGACATTTAGCTGATGTCAACTTGAAAAGAAATTTCTTTAATTTCCCATTTATCTGTAGACGTTTTGTTTTTGACAAATTCGTTTGCAAACTATAAGGAAGTTAACGGCAGATAATGACAGATCCTAATACTCTGCTTTTGTTTCAAAAAGTATTGAGGAATCATTAAAAATCGGACATTCTATTACTTACAAACTTGACCAATTTCTTCACTTTCCGACATCTTGTGCATTTGGGGATTCAACCACTCTCAAAATGATATATTAAGCTGTGTATTATCATTAACGACGTTTGTGTGTGTTCGCGTGCAGCAGAGCCTACTTGAAAAACTTGTTTATTTGTGTTTGCTGATACCTGTTGTGCTCATGGAAGTATTAATGCCATTAACAGAACGGGACAAGCGAAATGAGACTGTACATTTATTTTGTTCTCTCTGAGAAGCCGTTGCCACACAATCATGTTCATAATTGTTCAAACACTTGAACAGCACCTGTTAAGAACACCATAACTTTTCAGCGGCTTGGCACATGGGTTCAAAGAAAGAAAGTTGCTTCGTATCCTTCCATAACACATCCCTGGGCAAACAAATGTGACATTCGTTTTTAGTGGAGAGTTTTACATAGATTAGTGGGAACTTATTTTTCTAATTTAGTAACCCTTTAAAGAGGGTCAACCTCCTATTGTTGCGAAGGAAAGTCTCCTCTATAACATATTCAATTCAAAATTTCCATGAATTACGGTGGTGAAAAACCGTTTTTCAAGGTCGCTCTTAAAGGGACCCCAAACCACTGTTTTGGTGACTTCGAAATGGAGTATAGTTCTGAACGGTCTTCAATAATTAGCTCTTAAGAAAATAATTGATCTTGTTAAGCCATTCATGATGCTCAGTCCTTCAGACTTTCTGCAGGTTACATAATCACCAATCTTATTTTGATTCTAGTTGCGCTTATAATTAAAAAAAAAAAAAAATATGCAATTTTTAACGGCAACTAAAATATTTTGAAAAAAATATTTCATATTAAGAAGTGAACATCATAACTGCATTGACCAACACATACAGTAGTTTCCAAAGTTTTTTTTAGGTTTAAAGCTGTGCTTCATAATTGCAGACCCTTTTAAATCACATTCGTATGGAAATGAATAATGTACGTGCCTCATTGTTGAATGAGACCCAATCCTTAAGAATGCAGATGCACATGCAGCTCGTAATAACAACATTATGTATCCATTCAATGTATCTTGTCCTAAGAAAACATATTGTGCAAGAACGTGATTTATCACAAGGACAGGATTGTCACTTCACTGGGCGTGGAATGTGGTCCTTAGAAGAAAAAATCCTTCAGGTATAGCGCTCATAATGTGCCTTATCTCGCGATAACAAACAAACACGTGCTTCCCCTATGGAAATAAAACCATGCCTCCTTGAGATTACAACACAAATATCAATCACAGAGAGAGAGAGAGAGAGAGACAGCCCATCTTCCTAATATAAATCATACTGCAACCCCCTCCCTTACCCTTCTTCTGAAGATGAACTCATAACGTGCCGTTGAGTCATTTTTGCACCATGAAATACATACAAATTCAACAAAGAAGTAGTTCGAGTGGCACCAAAATGGCTAAAGACTGTCACTCAAAAAAAAAAAAAAAACGAAGTTGCGTCACCCCCTTACATCCCCCCCCCCCCCCCCCACCCCCGAACATTATGCCGCTCTTTTATAATGGAAGACCACATGTCATTGAAAAGTCCTCCCTCGCAGGTATGATGTCACTACCCCTCTCGACTAGATACAGTCAAACCTGGCTATGCGGCCACCTGGATTCAGCAGCCACCTGCCTATAGCAGCCACCTTCGACTCCTCCGCAGAGAAATTCAGTGTTAAAGACCCTGGATATAGCAGCCACCTGGCTAACGCGGCCAGCGGCCACCAATTTGTCTCCCTCGGCCAAAATTTCACTGTGTATAGCGGCCACCAATTCTGAAATCACCCGTCCCTATCGGCGTGGAAAGTTGGCTTTTTGCGATGCGACGTAACTTAAACGGCCGTGAAAAGCTAGAGGCGTGAAAAGCCTGCTTTCTAGCTGCATGACGTAATACAGCTCATTAACACATTCTCGAATTGTATGAAACTTGTAAGACACCTTGCCAAACAAAAAGCAGGATCTTAACTTGATTACCCTAATCAATGAAATCCCGATGTCCGGTGTTTTTTTTTTTCTCTTTTTAGTGAGTCTCTGCATCCCATGCTTTTATTGTTGTGATGAATAATACCCCGGATCCTCGCTCGGCCCCGAGGCCAGCGCAGCCCGGGTTCGCGCGCGCCCTCAGCCCATGCCCAGACCATAGAGTTAAATACGTACTAAACTAGAGCGCGCGCTCCCCATAGTGCGCGTACAAAAGAAAGGTCCCTAATTGAAGATGGGCTCGCACGCGCGGATCAGGGCAACTAACCCGGAAGTCGCGTAAGCTACAACGTGTAAAGGCATTGGGACTAGAGCAGGCTCTATGACTTAGAGGAGTGAAACTCCAATAAAATATATTTTGAAATGACAGTAATTGTGGAAAAAAACAAAGCAAATAAAAAAGAGCAATCTTTACAGTTTATGGATGAAAATAAAAGCAATACTTTCTACTGCGAATAGCTGAAGCACTGAAGTCTCGTACACTCTAAATATTTTCTCCCATCTCCATCCCCTTTTTTTTTCTCTTGTTCTGTCGTTTATTAGTTTATGCTCTCTGACTGTATCTCTCTCTCTCTCTCTCTCTCATTCCCCATATCAATACGATTTTTTAAATCATTTTTTTTTGTAACCAATTATTCTGTCAATGTATAAGCCTAGATTTATATGCATTGTAAAAGATACCTACCCAAAACTTCCAAATCATTCTATTTCAGTACAACATGAATCTTTAAAGTAGCTCTCGAGACCCAGCTCACCAATCAAATGTTCCAGTTGATTTTCAGTAGCATCACAAAGAGGGCATTTCCCCGCGATTTTTTTTTTTTTTAATTGAACAAAAAATATATAGCAAATGCGCCCACGGCCGTACATGCATGGGGGGATCGATATTCCTATTTTCTTTTAACATTTAATACTTGATTTAATAATTTCCCCAAAATTCACCAAAAGTGTGCAAGAAGTCCTCCAATTTCACTTCAGAAAATGAGAAAGCACCCGAATGACAAGCTCGTTTGCTTTCTTCCCTCTCTTTCAAGTTTCTTTGAAAATGTGTCTTGGCCCCCAGAGAAACTCCGCATACGGCCATGAATGCGCCTCTGCCCCCCCCCCCCCCATATTGCCAAAATCCTGTTGCTGCCACTAATGATATTTCAAACGAGGTCCCCCCCCCCTCCCACCGAAATGTTCATGAACAATATACCCATAATTATACTGTATTTGTCAAATTTTACAAGTTACAGAATTTGACAAATACAGTTTATTTGTAGAGTACAGGAGAAAAAAAAAATAAGAGTAATTTTTAGCAAAACCTTATTGTTTCAGTCAAGATCATTTCATTTTCTTTTCACCTTTTCACTCCTCTTTCCTTCACATAAATAGCTCTCTTAAATTCTCATCTTCCTCCAATCCAATGCCTAATTCCACCACCACCACCAATAAAAAAAACACCCAAACAAACACACAAACAAAATTGTTCACCTCTTTCATTCATTGGAGATCAAAAATAAAAGGGGTATGCATGTCAGTTTCTATTGAACAGAATCAAGTATTAAATGTCATTTAATTGCCATTAACACCTTTCTGTTTACTTGAAAAAATGGAAAGAAAATCTGTTGCAGAGGAATCAGTAACTGAATTGTCTAATACTACTACAGCATTAGAATACATGGTATTTATCATCAGCATCATCATCAAACTTGATAGGCTGGCGGCAGACGATTCAAATGTAATTATTATACAAAAAAATAAAGGAGCAAGAAGACCAAGTACATGTACAAAAAAAAAAGAATGAGAGGGAAGAATAATCTGAAAATAAAGAAAGGAAGAGAGATAAATACCCATATTCAGAGCACAAACAATGGAGCCTTATGATGGGAGTGAAGGTCTTGTATCATAGCTCCATAATTAGGATATGTTGCTTGTCCTATCTCCTTCCTCCTTTTTATTTATTTATGTTTATTTACTTATCACTTATCAAAGGCGGGGGCCTTTGTTGTTATATAAAACCTCATAACAATGCATATATTTCAGTACAAAAATCATTCTGTAATAAAGTTATCTTCTATAAAAAGCAGCAGTATTTTCATTATTCAATTATATATATTATATTTCTATTATATATATTATTACAATATATATTATATTTCTAGTATATGTATTACTATTATACATATCATATTTATATCATATATTATCTTATATATAAATTATATTTCATTAATATAGAAATGTGCATGCATATCGGAATATGCAAGTAGACCATATCAGAAAGCCCAAGAAGGCATACATGTCCCTTGGCTTTTGGTGTTGGAAAAAAACTTTTCTCCCTTGAGGGATGTGACCTTTCTGACAGAAAAACTTTATTTACTTTACAAGTTGGCATATTGTTAACATGGGTGAAATCTACACATTTTCAAAATCATATTTTCAGTTGGTTTATCTGAAAATATTTTTGTATGTTATAAAATGATGCCTCTACTCAACTCCTTTCATATCATAAACATGTATTTTCAGAAAAAAAAACAATAGCTCAGCAAAAATATGTAAATGTCATTTAAAACTGTTGTAGGTTATGTCTCCTGTCCAATTTGCCCCCAATTTACAGTACATACAATTCAAAAGGGCAATCTAACCATTTAGGAAATTATATGCATTGTATACATCCAAAAGAATATCATACAAGTGATATACACTTTGCTCCAATATTATCGATGCGAATACTTTTGAATTATAGTTTTTTAATTCATATTTTCAATCATTTATCCATTCATTCATTTAATTCATTATTCTTAGGGGATGCACATATATCAAAATGGTAGTACATGACTACATGTACAAAACAAGCCCCTATGGCAATTGTTCTGAAGTGATAACCTTGTAACTGGATTCATGACTCAATCCTGGAACAATAAAGCAAGTACATATATCTAACTCCCACCCTATGCCTATACAAATCGAACCTGAATTGCAAGGTTGGCTTTTACAGTTCAAGTTTGAGTGATATACAAACATGTTTAGAAAAGCTATAACTGTCAGGTTGAATCTTTGACTGCGCAAAGTTGAACGACATGTTTGCTTCCGCCACTGCCAGAGCGGAAATGTACGGCCTAGTTTTCTGTTTCCATATACAACATCACATATTTGATTTTGTTTTTGTGACTCCAAAATATAGTTGTGTTTCCCATAAACTTACATGAACCAAGCCTGAAGTTAATCCTTTTAACTTTAATCAGATCCTCCTCACTCCTATATGCATACATGATCAAAGTTTAAAACTGATCTGTCAAATAGACAGAAGGATAAATGGAGGACCCCAATACAATTTACATTTTTTTGAAAAAATTCTGGCATGGAAAATGATAATAAATGTAATTCAAGCCGAAAATCATGTACAGGGTATACAGTGGAAACTCAATATTTAAAGTGATATAACAATATCCCTGATATTATGTGATTTTGCATATCAGACATTCTTCTGGGTTTTTTTTAATCCCAACAGTTAGCCTATAATCTAGGATAGGGCTGCAGATATTGTCTTTTGGTGTCAACCGCAAACATAATACATCTGATATACACGATGGGCTGATCGCAGTCCACCATTTCACAGCCTATACACTGGTCTTGCAATAATGGTTGTTTTTAATTATGGACAATTCTGATTTTTCATACGAAACCTCGCCCCCAATCCTATGTCCATAACTGATTTTTAAAAATCAAAATGCAAGATCGGATGGTACGAAGTGGGCTGCTCTGCAGCTCTCTGTTTGTAGTCTTGTCACATCAGACACATTGCTTACCATTACGATTGACAGCAAAAAAAAAAGCAGCTGCCCCAGGCTAGAATATAAGTTATAGTGAGTTTCTGCAAACTTACTGACCTAGGAACAAAATTGTCTTAGTTAATTTATGTCTTCTTGATGGCTGATTGTTATTAACATAACGACGAGTGAACAGCCTGCCGTGAATCCTTTTGGGTGAAGGTTCAGATGGTACCGTATCCTCTGCTGGCAGACTTCTTTTAATGGGAGGCTTCCTCTGATGGATGACAGGCTGCTTGAGGGATGGATGACACGGAAACAAAGAAGGGACTGCCTGTGCCGTCAGGGTATGCCTGTATTTTTCTCTGTCGTCCCTTGGATGAACACCTGCAGTGAAAAATAACATCAGAGGAAACATATAATATAAAACAAAGTAAGAAATATTTTCTTTTCAACTGTCTATAAGATTTCATAGCTTCAAGATGCAAGAAGATTAACTCATTTTTCTCAAAACACAGAGGATGGTAATCTCATAAATACATGTATATGCTAAACACAGGTTTAAGTCCAGAATAAAAATGACTTCGTCCACACTTCTATCGAATGTGCGGTTTCATTTTCCTTATTTAATGGGGAATCCAACCTTGGTCATAACATGTTGTGTGGGAAAGGAAAAAATAAGTAAAACAGATTGGTGAAAGTTTGAAAGAAATCGGACACTGAGCAATAAGGAAGTTATGGTTCCTTTAAAATTAAGATCTTGCCAATTTGAAATTTCAAGCATATTATTCATTCTAGATCAAGAGAAAAAAAGCCAAACATTGACAATCTTATTCATGTAATTTCACCACGCAGTGGTTTCTGAGGACAAGGTTATCATAACCTTGTACATTGTTGGATAATTAAGACTTGAGTGTATCTAACTAGACCTAGGACTAGTCTAGTCTAATACACCAGTTCGTAGTTAGCTCTGGAGCAAGTTTTGTCACTATGACCTTTCCTTTTTTCATTAGGATAAGCAGTTGATTAATATATCATTTCAAAAGGAGATGTTACGTAATGTGCTTACCCGACATAGCAATTTGCGATATTCAACCTCTAATAAAGGAACCATCTCAAAACAGGTGACAAGAATAGTAGGCTACGGTCTGTGAACAATTGGGAAAGCTTCTATTACATTGTTTATTGTAAACTAATTGTTGTCGTTTGGCCTGTTGTCAAATACCCCATGATTGAACACCTTGGTGTTCTTTTATAAATTGGATAACAAGCATATTCTAAAATAACTTATTAATGATGATGCTTATCTCAGTGATTTAAAAACCAACAAGCTGGTTTGGTCACTATGACCTTCATCTGCTCATGCTCAAATTGTAATTACGAACTGGCTTATTGTATTTGGCAGTGTATACAGCCTCACACCGCCAGTAAGAACACCTAACATGATTTAATGAGTAGATACGTCAGGTGAGGATTTGTGTTCGGTCCACTCCCTTTCACTCCCGTTACACTACGTTACCCTCCACTAGTTGAGGATTAGCGTAGTGTAACGGTGGTGAAAGTGAGTGGACCGAACACAAAGCCTCACCTGAGGTCATGAGTAGGACTTGTCTCCTTTTAGACCTGTATGTTTTGCAGCTCATTATGGTCTAAGCCAAATCACAATCAAAACTACTTCAGGCTAATTTCTATGTTTAATAAATTGTCAAAACCCAAGTCAATGAGATTTTATTGCAGCAAACCAGGGAGGTGTTAGGAAGGAGTAGAAACTCGAGCATAAATCATTCAAACATCTGTATGGGTTCTAAAGCGTGCTCATGAATGTCAAAAGAATTCCATAATCATGACAATGCTTTGATGTTCCATGTGCCGAGCCGACATTTAGCTGATGTCAACTTGAAAAGAAATTTCTTTAATGTCCCATTTATCTGTAGACGTTTTGTTTTTGACAAATTCGTTTGCAAACTATAAGGAAGTTAACGGCAGATAATGACAGATCCTAATACTCTGCTTTTGTTTCAAAAAGTATTGAGGAATCATTAAAAATCGGACATTCTAATACTTACAAACTTGACCAATTTCTTCACTTTCCGACATCTTGTGCATTTGGGGGATTCAACCACTCTCAAAATGATATATTAAGCTGTGTATTATCATTAACGGCGTTTGTGTGTGTTCGCGTGCAGCAGAGATATTTTACTTGAAAAACTTGTTTATTTGTGTTTGCTGATACCTGTTGTGCTCATGGAAGTATTAATGCCATTAACAGAACGGGACAAGCGAAATGAGACTGTACATTTATTTTGTTCTCTCTGAGAAGCCGTTGCCACACAATCATGTTCATAATTGTTCAAACACTTGAACAGCACCTGTTAAGAACACCATAACTTTTCAGCGGCTTGGCACATGGGTTCAAAGAAAGAAAGTTGCTTCGTATCCTTCCATAACACATCCCTAGGCAAACAAATGTGACATTCGTTTTTAGTGGAGAGTTTTACATAGATTAGTGGGAACTTATTTTTCTAATTTAGTAACCCTTTAAAGAGGGTCAACCTCCTATTGTTGCGAAGGAAAGTCTCCTCTATAACATATTCAATTCAAAATTTCCATGAATTACGGTGGTGAAAAACCGTTTTCCAAGGTCGCTCTTAAAGGGACCCCAAAACCACTGTTTTGGTGACTTCGAAATGGAGTATAGTTCTGAACGGTCTTCAATAATTAGCTCTTAAGAAAATAATTGATCTTGTTAAGCCATTCATGATGCTCAGTCCTTCAGACTTTCTGCAGGTTATATAATCACCAATCTTATTTTGATTCTAGTTGCGCTTATAATTAAAAAAAAAACAAAATATGCCATTTTTAACGGCAACTAAAATATTTTGAAAAAAATATTTCATATTAAGAAGTGAACATCATAACTGCATTGACCAACACATACAGTAGTTTCCAAAGTTTTTTTTAGGTTTAAAGCTGTGCTTCATAATTGCAGACCATTTTAAATCACATTCGTATGGAAATGAATAATGTACGTGCCTCATTGTTGAATGAGACCCAATCCTTAAGAATGCAGATGCACATGCAGCTCGTAATAACAACATTATGTATCCATTCAATGTATCTTGTCCTAAGAAAACATATTGTGCAAGAACGTGATTTATCACAAGGACAGGATTGTCACTTCACTGGGCGTGGAATGTGGTCCTTAGAAGAAAAAACCCTTCAGGTATAGCGCTCATAATGTGCCTTATCTCGCGATAACAAACAAACACGTGCTTCCCCTATGGAAATAAAACCATGCCTCCTTGAGATTACAACACAAATATCAATCACAGAGAGAGAGAGAGAGAGAGAGACAGCCCATCTTCCTAATATAAATCATACTGCAACCCCCTCCCTTACCCTTCTTCTGAAGATGAACTCATAACGTGCCATTGAGTCATTTTTGCACCATGAAATACATACAAATTCAACAAAGAAGTAGTTCGAGTGGCACCAAAATGGCTAAAGACTGTCACTCAAAAAAAAAAAAAAAAACGAAGTTGCGTCACCCCCCTACATCCCCCCCCCCCCACCCCCCGAACATTATGCCGCTCTTTTATAATGGAAGACCACATGTCATTGAAAAGTCCTCCCTCGCAGGTATGATGTCACTACCCCTCTCAACTAGATACAGTCAAGCCTGGCTATGCGGCCACCTGGATTCAGCAGCCACCTGCCTATAGCAGCCACCTTCGACTCCTCCGCAGAGAAATTCAGTGTTAAAGACCCTGGATATAGCAGCCACCTGGCTAACGCGGCCAGCGGCCACCCATTTTGTCTCCCTCGGCCAAAATTTCACTGTGTATAGCGGCCACCAATTCTGAAATCACCCGTCCCTATCGGCGTGGAAAGTTGGCTTTTTGCGATGCGACGTAACTTAAACGGCCGTGAAAAGCTAGAGGCGTGAAAAGCCTGCTTTCTAGCTGCATGACGTAATACAGCTCATTAACACATTCTCGAATTGTATGAAACTTGTAAGACACCTTGCCAAACAAAAAGCAGGATCTTAACTTGATTACCCTAATCAATGAAATACCGATGTCCGGTGTTTTTTTTTTCTCTTTTTAGTGAGTCTCTGCATCCCATGCTTTTATTGTTGTGATGAATAGTACCCCGGATCCTCGCTCGGCCCCGAGGCCAGCGCAGCCCGGGTTCGCGCGCGCCCTCAGCCCATGCCCAGACCATAGAGTTAAATACGTACTAAACTAGAGCGCGCGCTCCCCATAGTGCGCGTACAAAAGAAAGGTCCCTAATTGAAGATGGGCTCGCACGCGCGGATCAGGGCAACTAACCCGGAAGTCGCGTAAGCTACAACGTGTAAAGGCATTGGGACTAGAGCAGGCTCTATGACTTAGAGGAGTGAAACTCCAATAAGATATATTTTGAAATGACAGTTATTGTGGAAAAAACAAAGCAAATAAAAAAGAGCAATATTTACAGTTTATGGATGAAAATAAAAGCAATACTTTCTACTGCGAATAGCTGAAGCACTGAAGTCTCGTACACTCTAAATATTTTCTCCCATCTCCATCCACTTTTTTTTTCTCTTGTTCTGTCGTTTATTAGTTTATGCTCTCTGACTGTATCTCTCTCTCTCTCTCTCTCATTCCCCATATCAATACGATTTTTAAATCATTTTTTTTGTAACCAATTATTCTGTCAATGTATAAGCCTAGATTTATTGTAAAAGATACCTACCCAAAACTTCCAAATCATTCTATTTCAGTACAACATGAATCTTTAAAGTAACTCTCGAGACCCAGCTCACCAATCAAATGTTCCTGTTGATTTTCAGTAGCATCACATAGAGGGCATTTCCCCGCGATTTTTTTTTTAATTGAACAAAAAATATATAGCAAATGCGCCCACGGCCGTACATGCATGGGGGGATCGATATTCCTATTTTCTTTTAACATTTAATAGGGGGATCGATATTCCTATTTTCTTTTAACATTTAATACTTGATTTAATAATTTTCCCAAAATTCACCAAAAGTGTGCAAGAAGTCCTCCAATTTCACTTCAGAAAATGAGAAAGCACCCGAATGACAAGCTCGTTTGCTTTCTTCCCTCTCTTTCAAGTTTCTTTGAAAATGTGTCTTGGCCCCCAGAAAAACTCCGCATACGGCCATGAATGCGCCTCTGCCATTGCCAAAATCCTGTTGCTGCCACTAATGATATTTCAAACGAGGTCCCCCCCCCCCTCCCACCGAAATGTTCATGAACAATATACCCATAATTATACTGCATTTGTCAACTTTTACAAGTTACAGAATTTGACAAATACAGTTTATTTGTAGAGTACAGGAGAAAAAATAGATAAGAGTAATTTTTAGCAAAACCTTATTGTTTCAGTCAAGATCATTTCATTTTCTTTTCACCTTTTCACTCCTCTTTCCTTCACATAAATAGCTCTCTTAAATTCTCATCTTCCTCCAATCCAATGCCTAATTCCACCACCACCACCAATAAAAAAAACACCCAAACAAACACACAAACAAAATTGTTCACCTCTTTCATTCATTGGAGATCAAAAATAAAAGGGGTATGCATGTCAGTTTCTATTGAACAGAATCAAGTATTAAATGTCATTTAATTGCCATTAACACCTTTCTGTTTACTTGAAAAAATGGAAAGAAAATTTGTTGCAGAGGAATCAGTAACTGAATTGTCTAATACTACTACAGCATTAGAATACATGGTATTTATCATCAGCATCACCATCAAACTTGATAGGCTGGCGGCAGACGATTCAAATGTAATTATTATACAGAAAAATAAAGGAGCAAGAAGACCAAGTACATGTACAAAAAAAAAAGAATGAGAGGGAAGAATAATCTGAAAATAAAGAAAGGAAGAGAGATAAATACCCATATTCAGAGCACAAACAATGGAGCCTTATGATGGGAGTGAAGGTCTTGTATCATAGCTCCATAACTAGGATATGTTGCTTGTCCTATCTCCTTCCTCCTTTTTATTTATTTATGTTTATTTACTTATCACTTATCAAAGGCGGGGGCCTTTGTTGTTATATAAAACCTCATAACAATGCATATATTTCAGTACAAAAATCATTCTGTAATAAAGTTATCTTCTATAAAAAGCAGCAGTATTTTCATTATTCAATTATATATATTATATTTCTATTATATATATTATTACAATATAATATTATATTTCTAGTATATGTATCACTATTATACATATTATATTTATATCATATATTATCTTATATATAAATTATATTTCATTAATATAGAAATGTGCATGCATATCGGAATATGCAAGTAGACCATATCAGAAAGCCCAAGAAGGCATACATGTCCCTTGGCTTTTGGTGTTGGAAAAAAACTTTTCTCCCTTGAGGGATGTGACCTTTCTGACAGAAAAACTTTATTTACTTTAAAAAAGTTGGCATATTGTTAACATGGGTGAAATCTACACATTTTCAAAATCACATTTTCAGTTGGTTTATCTGAAAATATTTTTGTATGTTATAAAATGATGCCTCTACTCAACTCCTTTTATATCATAAACATGTATTTTCAGAAAAAAACCAATAGCTCAGCAAAAATATGTAAATGTCATTTAAAACTGTTGTAGGTTATGTCTCCTGTCCAATTTGCCCCCAATTTACAGTACATACAATTCAAAAGGGCAATCTAACCATTTAGGAAATTATATGCATTGTATACATCCAAAAGAATATCATACAAGTGATATACACTTTGCTCCCATATTGTCGATGCGAATACTTTTGAATTATAGTTTTTTAATTCATATTTTCAATCATTTATCCATTCATTCATTTAATTCATTATTTTTAGGGGATGCACATATATCAAAATGGTAGTACATGACTACATGTACAAAACAAGCCCCTATGGCAATTGTTCTGAAGTGATAACCTTGTAACTGGATTCATGACTCAATCCTGGAACAATAAAGCAAGTACATATTTCTAACTCTCGCCCTATGCCTATACAAATCGAACCTGAATTGCAAGGTTGGCTTTTACAGTTCAAGTTTGAGTTATATACAAACATGTTTAGAAAAGCTATAACTGTCAGGTTGAATCTTTGACTGCGCAAAGTTGAACGACATGTTTGCTTCCGCCACTGCCAGAGCGGAAATGTACGGCCTAGTTTTCTGTTTCCATATACAACATCACATATCTGATTTTGTTTTTGTGACTCCAAAATATAGTTGTGTTTCCCATAAACTTACATGAACCAAGCCTGAAGTTAATCCTTTTAACTTTAATCAGATCCTCCTCACTCCTATATGCATACATGATCAAAGTTTAAAACTGATCTGTCAAATAGACAGAAGGATAAATGGAGGACCCCAATACAATTTACATTTTTTTGAAAAAATTCTGGCATGGAAAATGATAATAAATGTAATTCAAGCCTAAAATCATGTACAGGGTATACAGTGGAAACTCAATATTTAAAGTGATATAACAATATCCCTGATATTATGTGATTTTGCATATCAGACATTCTTCTGGGTTTTTTTTAATCCCAACAGTTAGCCTATAATCTAGGATAGGGCTGCAGATATTGTCTTTTGGTGTCAACCGCAAACATAATACATCTGATATACACGATGGGCTGATCGCAGTCCACCATTTCACAGCCTATACACTGGTCTTGCAATAATGGTTGTTTTTAATTATGGACAACACTGATTTTTCATACGAAACCTCGCCCCCAATCCTCATTGTCCATAACTGATTTTTAAAAATCAAAATGCAAGATCGGATGGTACGAAGTGGGCTGCTCTGCAGCTCTCTGTTTGTAGTCTTGTCACATCAGACACATTGCTTACCATTACGATTGACAGCAAAAAAAAAGCAGCTGCCCCAGGCTAGAATATAAGTTATAGTGAGTTTCTGCAAACTTACTGACCTAGGAACAAAATTATCTTAGTTAATTTATGTCTTCTTGATGGCTGATTGTTATTAACATAACGACGAGTGAACAGCCTGCCGTGAATCCTTTTGGGTGAAGGTTCAGATGGTACCGTATCCTCTGCTGGCAGACTTCTTTTAATGGGAGGCTTCCTCTGATGGATGACAGGCTGCTTGAGGGGTGGATGATACGGAAATAAAGAAGGGACTGCCCGTGCCGTCAGGGTATGCCTGTATTTTTCTCTGTCGTCCCTTGGATGAACACCTGCAGTGAAAAATAACATCAGAGGAAACATATAATATAAAACAAAGTAAGAAATATTTTCTTTTCAACTGTCTATAAGATTTCATAGCTTCAAGATGCAAGAAGATTAACTCATTTTTCTCAAAACACAGAGGATGGTAATCTCATAAATACATGTATATGCTAAACACAGGTTTAAGTCCAGAATAAAAATGACTTCGTCCACACTTCTATCGAATGTGCGGTTTCATTTTCCTTATTTAATGGGGAATCCAACCTTGGTCATAACATGTTGTGTGGGAAAGGAGAAAATAAGTAAAACAGATTGGTGAAAGTTTGAAAGAAATCGGACACTGAGCAATAAGGAAGTTATGGTTCCTTTAAAATTAAGATCTTGCCAATTTGAAATTTCAAGCATATTATTCATTCTAGATCAAGAGAAAAAAAGCCAAACATTGACAATCTTATTCATGTAATTTCACCACACAGTGGTTTCTGAGGACAAGGTTATCATAACCTTGTACATTGTTGGATAATTAAGACTTGAGTGTATCTAACTAGACCTAGGACTAGTCTAGTCTAATACACCAGTTCGTAGTTAGCTCTGGAGCAAGTTTTGTCACTATGACCTTTCCTTTTTTCATTAGGATAAGCAGTTGATTAATATATCATTTCAAAAGGAGATGTTACGTAATGTGCTTACCCGACATAGCAATTTGCGATATTCAACCTCTAATAAAGGAACCATCTCAAAACAGGTGACAAGAATAGTAGGCTACGGTCTGTGAACAATTGGGAAAGCTTCTATTACATTGTTTATTGTAAACTAATTGTTGTCGTTTGGCCTGTTGTCAAATACCCCATGATTGAACACCTTGGTGTTCTTTTATAAATTGGATAACAAGCATATTCTAAAATAACTTATTAATGATGATGCTTATCTCAGTGATTTAAAAACCAACAAGCTGGTTTGGTCACTATGACCTTCATCTGCTCATGCGCAAATTGTAATTACGAACTGGCTTATTGTATTTGGCAGTGTATACAGCCTCACACCGCCAGTAAGAACACCTAACATGATTTAATGAGTAGATACGTCAGGTGAGGATTTGTGTTCGGTCCACTCCCTTTCACTCCCGTTACACTACGTTACCCTCCACTAGTTGAGGATTAGCGTAGTGTAACGGTGGTGAAAGTGAGTGGACCGAACACAAAGCCTCACCTGAGGTCATGAGTAGGACTTGTCTCCTTTTAGACCTGTATGTTTTGCAGCTCATTATGGTCTAAGCCAAATCACAATCAAAATTCAACTACTTCAGGCTAATTTCTATGTTTAATAAATTGTCAAAACCCAAGTCAATGAGATTTTATTGCAGCAAACCAGGGAGGTGTTAGGAAGGAGTAGAAACTCGAGCATAAATCATTCAAACATCTGTATGGGTTCTAAAGCGTGCTCATGAATGTCAAAAGAATTCCATAATCATGACAATGCTTTGATGTTCCATGTGCCGAGCCGACATTTAGCTGATGTCAACTTGAAAAGAAATTTCTTTAATGTCCCATTTATCTGTAGACGTTTTGTTTTTGACAAATTCGTTTGCAAACTATAAGGAAGTTAACGGCAGATAATGACAGATCCTAATACTCTGCTTTTGTTTCAAAAAGTATTAAGGAATCATTAAAAATCGGACATTCTATTACTTACAAACTTGACCAATTTCTTCACTTTCCGACATCTTGTGCATTTGGGGGATTCAACCACTCTCAAAATGATATATTAAGCTGTGTATTATCATTAACGGCGTTTGTGTGTGTTCGCGTGCAGCAGAGATATTTTACTTGAAAAACTTGTTTATTTGTGTTTGCTGATACCTGTTGTGCTCATGGAAGTATTAATGCCATTAACAGAACGGGACAAGCGAAATGAGACTGTACATTCATTTTGTTCTCTCTGAGAAGCCGTTGCCACACAATCATGTTCATAATTGTTCAAACACTTGAACAGCACCTGTTAAGAACACCATAACTTTTCAGCGGCTTGGCACATGGGTTCAAAGAAAGAAAGTTGCTTCGTATCCTTCCATAACACATCCCTGGGCAAACAAATGTGACATTCGTTTTTAGTGGAGAGTTTTACATAGATTAGTGGGAACTTATTTTTCTAATTTAGTAACCCTTTAAAGAGGGTCAACCTCCTATTGTTGCGAAGGAAAGTCTCCTCTATAACATATTCAATTCAAAATTTCCATGAATTGCGGTGGTGAAAAACCGTTTTCCAAGGTCGCTCTTAAAGGGACCCCAAAACCACTGTTTTGGTGACCTCGAAATGGAGTATAGTTCTGAACGGTCTTCAATAATTAGCTCTTAAGAAAATAATTGATCTTGTTATGCCATTCATGATGCTCAGTCCTTCAGACTTTCTGCAGTTTACATAATCACCAATCTTATTTTGGTTCTAGTTGCGCTTATAATTCAACAAAACAAAATATGCAATTTTTAACGGCAACTAAAATATTTAAAAAAAAATATATTTCATATAAAGAAGTGAACATCATAACTGCATTGACCAACACATACAGTAGTTTCCAAACGTTTTTTTTAGGTTTAAAGCTGTGCTTCATTATTGCAAACCCTTTTAAATCACATTCGTATGGAAATGAATAATGTACGTGCCCCATTGTTGACTGAGACCCAATCCTTAAGAATGCAGATGCACATGCAGCTCGTAATAACAACATTATGTATCCATTCAATGTATCTTGTCCTAAGAAAACAGATTATGCAAGAACGTGATTTATCACAAGGACAGGATTGTCACTTCACTGGGCGTGGAATGTGGTCCTTAGAAGAAAAAAAAATCCTTCAGGTAGAGCTCTATCTAAGAGCCCCGTTCATATACCATATACCGCTATTATTACCGATGCACATCGGTAAGCAAGTTTCCAGCGAGTCGCAAAAGCACCGTTCATATACACCCCCAAAAGCCGTAATGTTGCGGTGTTTTGGACAGCTGGACTCTCTCCAAACCAATGGTGACATGCTCCGCTCAGCCATACGAGCGGTAGGATTAGCGACCAACAGGCCAGAGCGCGATGCTAAAGGCGCAACATTTACGCCTATTTTGCGGACGCAGTTTATAAGATTCGCTTACCGCAATATTGCGGTATTATTACTAGGTCTCGATCCGCGAAAAAGCCGCAAAATGAGCGCAAAAAAGGAGGAAGCAAATACCGCATTATTTGAGCGAGTCCCGTTCATATACGCAGCTATCGGTAATGCATCGGCAAAATTGCCGCAAATGTTGCGCCTTTTTCGCGGGCTTCTTGAGACACAAATCAGAGAGAGAGAGAGAGAGAGAGAGAGAGCCCATCTTCCTAATATAAATCATGCTGCAACCCCCTCCCTTACCCTTCTTCTCAAGATGAACTCATAATGTGCCATTAAGGCATTTTTGCACCATGAAATATAGTGAAACCTTTCTGAAGTGGCCACCCAAGGGAAACCAAAATTGTGGCCTTTATAGACAGGTGGCTGCTATCGACAGGTTCTTTAACACATGATCTCTCTCCGGGGGAATTGTTTTAGTGGCCACTGTAGACAGGTTGGCTGCTATAGACAGGTGGCCGCTAAGACAGGTTTGATTGTATATACAAATTCAACAAAGAAGTACTTCGATTGGCACCAAAATGGCTAAAGACTGTCACTCAAAAAACGAAGTTGCGTCGATCGATCTCCCCCCTACCCCTCCCCCCCCCACGAACATTATGCCCCTCTTTTATAATGGAAGACCACAATGTCATTGAAAAGTCCTCCCTCGCGCGTATGATATCACTACCCCTCTCGACTAGATATCCCTCTGCTAATTATCTTGTGTCCTCTATCGAGGTTATCGTGCCCTACATATTTTGGCATCCATGAGTCAAATTATGCTTAATGTGCTCCTTCTTGAAAAGCTAATTGTAACCTGACATATTGTTATGAGGAGTCATTCAGAAGGGGGCGCGTTGTTCTCGAGGGGCACGTGTACAGGGGCGCATTAAGGTCCGCGATCGAGGAGCACTCCACTCCCCCCCCCCCCCTTTTTTTTTTTTTTTTTTTTTTTTTTTTTATAGAAGACTGCCATTTAGAAGCCCCCCTCGCACATATGAAATCACTTCCCCTCTCGACTGGGAAAACTTTCCAGCGAGATTGTAGAAATCCCTCTGCTAATCATTTTGTGTCCTCTATCGAGGTTATCGCACCCTATATATTTCTTAATCTATGAGTCAAATTGTGCTTAATGTGGTCGCTCGTGAAAAGCTAATGTAACCTGACATATTGTTATGAGGAGTCATTCAAAAGGGGGGCGCGTTGTTCTCGAGGGGCACGTGTACAGGGGCGCAAGCTCCGCGATCGTGGGGCACTCCACTCACTATTTTGACTCTGCGGCTTGTGCGACACTATCGTAATGTGGCTAAATCGCTACAAGTACAATTATAAATGTATCAATGTCTGTGTTTAGTCCCGGAGGGAAATCACATAAAAGGGATAGTACACCCCAGAATTTAAATTGGTTTCAATAAGAGCAGACACATGAAATTATGAAATGAAATTAGTGAATGTTTGATGAAAATCCGTCAAAGGACCATAAAGTTGTGAGCTGTTTTTATGTGACGTCACGTGCGAGGCGTGTTCCCATACCTTACGTACATTTTGTGCAAATGTGCATTCTCTCAAAAAGATATGCATCATTTTAACTATGCATTTGATACATCATTAGAAATACGTTTGGAGGTATGAGGTATCAATTAAAGCAAAATGATCTAGAGGTGACCCGAGAAGCACAACTAGTCGCAATAATCATTGCAATGATTAATCCATTTGTCCGTAATGCTTTTTGTCTTTCTCCCCCCCCCCCCCCCACATCTCTCTCTATCTCTCTCTTTCTCTCTGTCTCTCACTACCCCCTACTCTCTCTCTCTCCCTCTCCCCCTCTCTCTCCCTCCCTCTCCCTCTCCCTTTCGCTCTCCTCTCTCTCTTTCGCTCTGTCTCTGTCTCTGTCTCTCTCTCCCCCTCTCTCTCCCTCTCCCTCTCTCTCTCTCTCTCTCTCTCTCTCTCTCTCTCTCCCTCTCTCTCTCACTCCCTCTCTGGAGGATAACGTGGTCATGGAATATGGCGGGCCGAGGATCGCAGCCCGGAAACTATCTCGACTCCTGCAGGACAAGGCGCAACCTATTCTGGACGTGGCGTGCGGGACGGGCTGGGTCGGTAAAGAGGTGAGCTTCACGGTAATACGCTGTACAGTGTGTCCCAGAAAAAAGGACACCCGTTTTTGGAAGTCGATAAGGTAATCATAAAATATCATATTATCATAAAAATGACAGCAATGACTGATTTCAAGCAATTACAAGTGCTCGATGTCAGAGAGGTTTTGCGCAGAATAATGAATGTTGTTTGAAGTACATTGATGCTTCCTTACAAATCTTGACCATTTGTCCTGCGGAACTTGATTTTGACAATTATTTTTTAAACATCTGTTGCTCCTCAACGCATGACTCTTATCTATCGTGTTAGGTGTCAAATGAAAGAAGAAACACCGTGCTTTCTAATGATGTGTATAATATTCCATGGGTTTTTTTCAGTCAACTAGAGAAATAACACAGAATCTCGGTTTCCTTTTTTCTGGGACACACTGTATAGACTGAGAGATTACCACACCTGACTGTGACTGTTGATAATTGGAGCTAAAAACAAAAAAAGATACCGAGACAATGTGTGATCTTGAAATGAATTATTTCCGATAAAAAATGAGCAATACATGAATGTAACTCAACGTATTGTAAATGGATATTTACAATGCAGTATTAAAATACATGTTATAAAATACAAGTCATTTGTTTAAAATGTGTTATTTCAAAATGATTGAATACAAATACAAATGATATTTACACAAACTGTAGATTACAATGATGTGATTAAAATAATCATATATACTGATACAGCCTAAACAATGAGAACTTTATATGAAGATCACTCAATCACTAAAGTTCAACTATACGAATTCTAGCAATAATTTTTTAGCTTTTGCTCTCAAGCTGTTATTTATTCTACATTGCCCTGAGGAGTGGATGTACCATATCATATTATGTACCATATCATATCATATACCATATTATACCATCGTACCCTCTGCACCCTCTGTAGCCCTATCACCATGACCCCCCCCCCCCCCCCCTACCAAACAGTGACATGGTAAACTGCAGTTTTGCAAAATGCAACGGTGGCAATGGGACAATATTGCACCCAAGGTGTATGCAGAAGCGATAAACAATATTGCTTGTTAAACATTGTGGCGGGGAAGAGATTAAGTTCAAAATACATTAGCTTATATCAAAGTATGTACTTCCGATATTACGTATTATGTATCAAGAGAAGTCATTTAGGTGTAGTTATATTACGTATTATGTATCAAGAGAGGTCATTTAGGTGTAGTTAAAATTATGTTTTTACTTATTATAGTTAAGTAAATGTTTTTTTTTTATGTATCATTCATGTCTTAATTGAATGATTTATTGATTTATTTTCTCATTCATTTACTCTGGTGTAGGTTCGTCGGTTGGATTACAATATTATAGATGGTGTCGACATATCCGAGAAAAGTGTGTCGATAGCGCGAGATACCATGGTATATCGCGATCTCAAGCTGTGCGATATCAACGCTGGTGGGCTGCCGTATGAGGATAGTAAGTGAGATTTATGAACAGTTCGCACATTTTTAGATTTAATTTTTACCTTTCTGTATCCTCTTTTAATACGAAGACTACGTTTTCTGTGTCAGTTACAGAGTTTTGGGTAAAACAGACATATCAACATGTCCTGATAATTTTTTATTGTACCAATGTTCTTATTCATCTGAATGTAATAACGATCATTTTAAGCAATATAATATTTCGCACTTAAAAGTTCCACTCACATTGAGGTTCACGGCCTAATGAACATTAATTGTTTTTACTTACTACTCAAGATTGTCAAACATATCCCTGCTATCAATACTTACATGTTTGTTTTTTTTTTAATTTCATGTACGAAGGAGTTTGATAAGTGTAAGATGTCATGTTTTATTCTGATTGTGAATAGGCAAAGTAATATTTGAATAATAAAAAAAATCCTTCAACAGATTCCTATGGAGCGATCATTTCCGTGGGCTCGTTCATGCCAAATCATCTCAACCAGGCAGTCTTCCCAGAATTCTGCCGGGTAACTAAACCAGGTAATATTTTTTCACTCTTCTTCACCCCTAAAGTGTGTCAACTATCCCGAAAGAATACAATCACACGAGATTATACTATTTCTAAAACAGTATTTATCAACCTAAAGCCATTTGGAGGGCTGGGAGATGATGGATGGGCTGTCTCTAAGACAAAGAAATCAGTTTTGTCCTGCAAAAGTCCTACCAAAATAGGCACACTCAATGTTAGGACTATCCGGACTATTGAGAAAAGACAGGAGTTGGGATACTTGTTTCAGGAAAGCTCTCTCCATAGAATCTTACATGATGAGTCTGTCAGGACTGTGATAGGAAAGAAGAGCCATCTTATCACCACGACAGCTATGACAAATGGAAGCAATGTAGCTAATGGAGGAGTGGGATTTGTATTGAGTGCAGGAGCCAATCAGTTGGTAAGAGATATAACACCTTTTTCTCCTCGAGTTCTGAAGATGACACTCAATGGAAACCCTAGGTTGACTGTCATCTCAGTGTACAGTCCAACTGAAAGGGACAGCGATGAGAATGCTGAGGTAGTATGCACTGCCGTCCGAGTTCCACACCAGCTCACAACATCCTGCTTGTCTTGGGCGATTTTAAAGGGGAAGTTCACCCTGAAATTATTTTGGTTTCAATAAAAAGAGACAAATGAAAGAAACATATGAGTGAAGGTTTGACGAAAATCGGTCAAAGGAAAAGAAAGTTATTTGATTTTAAAGTTTTGATTTTGTGACGTCACGTGCGAGGTGCTCTCCCATATGTTGTGTAAAAAATAAGTCGATAAATTGTTTTTTTTCCTCTTTTTGACAACGGAATGATTTTTTTTCGTACAGGTATGTGTGTAAAAACGTATTTCAAATAATGTATCAAACGCACAAGTAAACGGATGCATATCTTTGTGAGAAAATTCACATTTTCGAAAAAAGATTGTACACAACATATGGGAGAGCACCTCGCATGTGACGTCACAAAATAAAAATTTTAGAATCAAATAACTTTCTTTTCCTTTGACCGATTTTCGTCAAACCTTCACTCATATGTTTCTTTCATTTGTCTCTTTTTATTGAAACCAAAATAATTTCAGGGTGAACTTCCCCTTTAACGCACATCTTTGTAAGCAGAGACGTGAGTATCCCTGCTGGTACTTCCATGATCATACCAATCGCAATGGAAGACTTCTGAGGGATGCACTGCTGGAGGGGAACCTAGAGGCAACCAACTTGAAATTCAGGAAGAAAACAGGGAAGAGGTGGATCTGCATCTCTGATATGCATCTAACTAAATCCCAGATTGACTCCATTCTTGTGAGGAGGAAGTGGAGAAATAGTATCCTGAACACAGGAGGAGGTGTCGTGGTGTGGTGGTTGTGTACTGTGACTGAAGATCTCAAGGTCCCAGGTTCAATCCCACCCATGGCACTTGTGTCCTTCAGCAAGATACTTTATCCACATTGCTGCTCTCCACCCAGGAGTATAAATGGGTACCTGGTAGGAGGTGAATGATTATGTGAATGATCTTGACCCAGCGCCGATATCGTGCAGCGGGCAAGGAATACTCACCAGAGAGTGGAGATGGTGCACATATGTGTGCATGATATATTCTTGTATCGAGCGACCAGGGTTACGTTGTAACACCCCTCTTAATTCAGTCTCCGGACTGCGATGGGAAAGACCCTCTATACCATCAAAAAAACAGAACCCTATAACTATTTCAGTCCACTAGGTAGTGAGCACCGACTTGATATGAGTGATATCCGTGTTAGCCTAAGAAAGGGCAAATCTAAACCCAGAAGAATCTCATACGACAGGGAGGCACTCAAGACGGATGAGGACTTACAGCTGAGGTACACATTGGAAGTGAAGAATAGGTTTAACGCACTATGCTTAGAGGATGTGGACAATGATGTGTTGTCACACCTAAGTACAGAGAATGTAACAAGGAGGTACGGATATTTCACCACTGCAGTAGCATAAAGCAGGAGATGCTATGGTACCAAAGATAAAAAGGAAGATAAGGGAAGACTTCTCCCAAGACCTCAGAGTATGTGCTCAGAGTTATACAAGAATGCTCAGAATGGCTCTGAATATCAATCAGTACCTAATGAGAATGAGAAACTCAGAGCTATACGGCAGTATCCCGAGGGTCAGCTCAAAAGTGACACAGAGAAGATTAAAACTTGCTGGACACGCACAAAGACACCCTGAACTGACACTCCATTCAGTAATATTTTGGGAGCCCCTCCATGGAAAAACAAAAAGGGGAAGACCCAGGAGAACATATATCGATTCTGTACGAACAGATACTGGTCTAAAAGAAACACAGGAAATAGTTAATTTCATGATGGATGGTAACCGCTGGAAAGAACTTGTCCATGGAACTCGGGAATACTACCCGACTTGATTGATTGATATTGATTGAAAGATCATTGTCTTCTATGGCACATTGGTCACCCTAAGTAATTAAGACAAAGTATACATTTATGTTTCCAAAACTGTATAGATCAGCAAATAACCCCAACATTTGAACGAAATTACAAAATATAGACATAAATTCTCCACTGTAAAGAAAAAGGTTGAGACAACCGTTCTTGCTTTACGAGCTAATTATGCTTTGTACATTTCAAATTAGCAATATCGTACTGGCTAATCTCTTTCGCTCTCTCTCTCTCTCTCTCACCCCCTCTCTCTCTATTTGCTTACCCCGTCACTATAAACCTAAACTTTCTCATTCAGTGTTTATAACTCTCTACCCTGCCTCTCTCTGTCTATCCTCTATTCTCATTTTGCCCTCTATCTGTATGTATGTATGTATGTATGTATGGAGGTAAATAAATCAAATGAAATAAATGAAATCCTTAATACCACTCTCACTACCCTCCACCAATCCCCCCCCCCCCCCCCGTCCTCTGCCATCCCCTCCCCTTCCCTCCTTCCCCAACTCAACCCACCGACTCCTCCCACCTCCCCCTCCCTAACCCAATCCACCTGATCCGTTCTCCCTCCCCCTCCCCGTCCTCTCCTCTCCCTCCCTCCCTACCCCCCCCCCCCCCCCCCCCCGTAGGCGGGTTCGTGGTCGTCTGCATGCGAGAGGCCTTCGTGTATCAGGCGGATGACTTCTGGGACGGCCAGCTGGATCTTGCGGCAGTCAAGCTTGCTCAGGATGGAAAGTGGCTCTACCTGGGTCGTGAACGC
This sequence comes from Arbacia lixula, assembly GCA_963669155.1. NCBI lineage: Eukaryota > Metazoa > Echinodermata > Echinoidea > Arbacioida > Arbaciidae > Arbacia > Arbacia lixula. The sequence goes on from OZ022597.1 coordinate 16,226,489, forward strand.
GTCCCGAATCACCTCAAGGATTTTCATGGCCTTCTTCTAAGCTTCCAAGTTTGCTAGGAATTTAAAAGGAAATTGATGGAAACAAAATAATACGGCATATTACGCCATAATTCATGATATCTGAACAGTTTGTTTCTAATATAAGTTTTAAACTGTAACAGGACCTTTGATAGTTTATTTTGTGAAAAACACATTTTCAGTTTAGATTACCAGTTTATGAAAAATGACGCTTAGCCTAATACATGTACATGTTATTTTTTTTATGGAACATGAATTGAGCCCTATAAGAAGAAAACACTTCTGAAGCATAATTCAGAGGACACACGAACTTTCGCATACGTTTTGGGATCAACAGCCAAAGACAGGGTGTCCTTTTCGCACGATAATTTTTTTTTTTTGTGAAAACCACAGGAAATAGAAGAAGATATTCCTTTCTATAATAATAGAACTGAAACATTCGTCCAGTATGATTGGGACGTTTAGATCCGATACACATGGTCATGATGGTTGCGTGTTAAACATAATTATGGCGGAAGACCGATATGCACAAAATGCTGCTTAAGCAAACAATAAGTTACAACCTTGGAGAGCTATAACTATGCACGTCATCATGAAATGGAATGTATTTTTACACACGTTGTGAAACATATACATATACATTTTGTAAATATGAGCGACTACGTAATTGAAGAAAGTCTTGGCAATTTTGGGTAAAAATAACATTTTGCCCCCCCCCCTCCCCCCCCCCCCCCAAAAAAAAGGGTGCCACAAAGCCCAGTAAGTTTGTTACCATCTTGTAAAGAATTTAATGAGCTTTAATATCCTACCTTATATTGAAAACGGATATTTCATTTAAAGTTTGAAATTGTACGCCATTGCCTCCCTGGGCAAAATTCAAGAGGGCTCATTTCAAATTTACTTAGATAATTCAATTTTACATGTGTGCCAAATTTGGTCCTTTTAAACAAAAGTGAACGAAATGTTCAGCTATGACCGCTAGAAATCATCGAAATCATCAGGATTATGGCGATTACAAGAGGTTTGGGGCGGATCGTCCAAAGCCCCAGAGCCTACAGAGACCACGGAATTGAGATATTTTCCACTTGTGTTGTGATTGATCTTTGTTTTGTTTCTTTTTTTTTTGTATCTACAGCTATTTTAAAAGCGAGCATTTTAACATATTAAGATGGGGTTGGCCTTATATTAAGGTATCCACCTTTCTGATCATCTCTTCAATCTATTTTTGTATCATATCTTACCGATTATGTCTTTCGTTTATGTAATTTTCGTGCTTTTAAACAAAAGTGAACGAAATGTTCAGCTATACCGCTAGAAATCATCGAAATCATCAGGAATATGGCAATTACCAGAGGTGTTGTGTTTCTTGCATGTGGTTGTTCATGTTTTGTATGTTATTTCAAAGATGAGTGAAAATAAAAGTGAATGGCATTGAATGGAATAAAAGCACACTCGAAAGAAATCGAAGTGTTCCCGTTGATTTTTTTTTTCAAGGAAGTTGTGACAAGATTGTTTCGAAGGCTAAACAATAAAATAGACTTGTACATGTAGTAGCTTTAAAATCGTGAAAGGAACTATTGTGTTTTATGTTCGATATTTCTTTTCATTCACTTGAAATTTGTTTTCTTTCACATATTTTTGAAGCTACTCAATTTAAATTCGGTGGGAAAGGTTTAGCCTATAGGAAAACTAGAAATAATCCATTTATTTGATTAAGGTTTATTTTTCCATTGTTTTAGTCAAATAACAATATGCGTAGAGCAATCATAACTATGCTAATTTGTATAAACTTATCATTAAAGTTCTGGTACCGAATGAAAGAGAAATGGGCAGATAGGCCTAATATTATTGGTTTGTGTAAAAATCTCATACATGTATTAACGAGGAAAGAATTCCAAGCTTAGGATAATATTATTGGTTTGTGTGAAAATCTCATATTAGCGAGAAAAGAAGTCAAAGCTGAGGGTTTTGGCAGAGTGGGTCTCATTTAGAGATACATGTTTCATTGTTACTGCAAAGTCACGACGACCCACTTCAAGAATAAATTGGGGAATATTTTGAATCATTTTGAGGTAATGTTAACAGTTAGGAAGTACATAAGAATATACTGCCCTAGTCTGACAAAGGGAAGCAACTAACAAAAGAGACTTTTCTTTCAAATGAGAAAAATGTGCCTTTCACTTGCATTGGCATCAGTGCAAAATCACACCATGTTAGATTTAATATCTTGCAGCAAGATGAATATTTCTTGTTCAGATTTTGGCCGTATGTAGGGAATTCTGGGTACAAGTCTAGAGTACCAATAACCCAGATTTGAGTGATTTGTCACTTGTTTCGTTTTGTCATAGTAGGGTAGAATACCTGCACCTATTAATTAAAGGGATAGTTGACCCTGAAGATAAGGTGATTTCAATACAAGCAGGAACTTAATAAGAAACTTAATTATTAGTTAAGGTTTGACGAAAATCCGTGAAATGATAAGAAACTTGAATGTCAATTTTGTGACGTCCCGTGTCAGGTGCTGTGCAGCAGCTGTACTGATTCCATAAATTGCTCTTTTTCTGTTTTTGATGAAGGAATCTTCTCCATAGATGTATTGTGTGTAAACACGTATAATTAGGCATATCAAATGTATACAGGTAAAATGATGCATATCCTTTAAAGAAAAAGAACCCAAGTTCTCAAAAGAAAAGTAGTATGTAAAAGGGTGTGAGTGTTGTGCGTAGTGTACGTAGTGTGTGTGTGTGTGTGTGTGTGTGTGTGTGTGTGTGTGATGAGATGTGATGCACTGACACTGATCAAACGCCAAAAACTCCATTTTAAACTTACAAGGAAGCAGGGTTGTATGATGAATTGTATTCCCTTTTCAGTTGTTTATTGAATGATTGAGAACAGACCACGCACGTGCAAGTGGGTCACATGAATATTGCACTGAGATGTGAAATTGGCTAAATATGAAATGGCGATAACGAACATATGAATGAATGAAGTGTAATAAATAAAGCTTACGTAAGATATAAGTAGAGAGTCCAATGATGATGTATGATGATGTCAACGAAAGAAGGGGCTCACGCTATGGATGATGAGGCGAGGACTTGTTGCTGAGTCGCGACTTCAGGAACGTGGCTGAAGAGCCGTGAAGGTCGCGACGCTACACGCGGGTGACGATCGCGGACGAAGAGGGGAGAGGAAAGAGACGTGAAGACGAAATGGCGCTCGGTGAATGCAAGCAGTGGATCGCTTGTGCAAGGTTGCCGGAGGCCAGAGAAGTGAATGTGCGGCGCTCGGGACAAGCACTGCAGTGGGTCGCTTGATGTCAGTCGGGGGCCGTGGAAGAAAAGGCGAACGAAGCGGCGATGCCGGCGAAGTGCTGTGAATCGCTAGACGTCAATGATGAGCCGTGCTTCGAATATCAATGTTCAGGCGAGCTGCAGTGGCCGGATCGAGCTCGGTGTGCGGTGATGTAAACTGCCGAAGCGAAAGGCGGGACTGGCAGCTCCCAGCGGTGAATCTTGCCGTGTCGGTGTCGATTATACCGTACCATTGGAAGACTGCAAGTCCGCCTCGCCTCAGATGATCCATCACCCTCAACGGCACTTTCTTCCGGGTTGAACTTCCGTAAGAACAGGCCTTTCCAGTGGCGTAGACAGGTTCGTACACCTGGGGGGATGACTGGGCTGCCGAACGCTCGAGATCGAGGGCGCGAAAGCGCCCGAGCGAGGAAGCGCGAAGCGACCGAGCCGGGGGAGGGGGGGGGGGGGGGGGGGAGTGTGGGAGGGGGGTGTCCCCCCCTGATAGCAGACTGACGTCGTAAAGACGTCGTGTATATGTCATAAACTCGTCAACACGTCGTACGTCGTAAAGGCGACCATATTATGACGTCATAATGACGTCTATAAATGACCAAAAAATCTTACATTTTTGCCTGACCATATTATGACTGTGTAACGACGTCATAATTACGTCTTTAAATGACCAAACAAATCCCACTTTTGCACGACCAGTTGATGACTATGTTACGACGTCATAATGACGTCATAAAATGACCTAACAAATCCCACTTTTTAACAACAATATTATGACTATTTTACGACGTCATGTTCACGTCTTGAAATGACCAAACAAATCTCTAATCGCACGACCAGAATCTGACTATAATACGGCGTCAAAATTACGTCTCTAAATGATCAAATTTTTCATTGTATGACCAGAATCTGACTTTCATTCGATCGACATCTTAAAAGACGTATCCACTTTCTGCATGACCATATCATGACCATATAACGCCATCATAATGACGTCTTTGAATGACCAAACAGATCATGTATTGTACGACCAGAATCTGACTTAAATACGACGTCATATTGACGTCTACAAACGACCCCAAAATCTCACTTTTTGCACGACCATTTTTTGACTATTTTACGACGCCATGTTGACGTCTATAGATGACCAAAGAAATCTCTTATTGTACGACCAGAATCTGACTTAAATGTAACGTCATAATTACGTCTTTAAATGAACCAAAATCGTACTTCTATGCACGACTATCATGACTACGTTACGACATCAAAATGACGTCTTTAAATGATCAAACACATCTCTTATCTTTAGACCAGAATCTGACTATAATCCGTCAGAATGACGTCTTTAAATAACCCTAAATCTAACTCTTTTTTGCCCGACCATATTATGACCGTGGTACGACGTCAAATTACGTCTTTAAATGATCAAAGATTTTCATTGTATGACCAGAATCTGACTTTCATTCGATCGACATCTTAATGACGTATCCCACGTATTTCCTGCATGACCATATCATGACTATATAACGACATCATAATAACGTCTTTGAATGACGTACCAAACAAATCATGTATTGTACGACCAGAATCTGACTTAAATACGACGTCATATTGACGTCTACAAATGACCCCAAAATCTCACTTTTTGCACGACCATTTTTTGACTATTTTACGACGCCATGTTGACGTCTTTAGATGACCAAAGAAATCTCTTATTGTAGGACCAGAATCTGACTTAAATGCGACGTCATAATTACGTCTTTAAATGAACCAAAATCGTACTTCTTTGCATGACTTTATTATGAATACGTTACGACATCAAAATGGCGTCTTTAAATGACCAAAAAAATCTCTTATCGTACGACCAGAATCTGACTATAATACAACGTCAGAATGACGTCTTTAAATGACCCCAAATCTTACTTTTTTTGCCCGACCATATTATGACTGTGTTACGACGTCAAAATTGCGTCTTTAAATGATCAAATTTTTCATTGTATGACCAGAATCTGACTTTCATTCGATCGACATCTTAAAGACGTATCCCACGTACTTTCTGCGTGACCATATTCATGACTATATAACGACATCATAGTAACGTCTTAGAATGACCAAACAAATCATGTACTGTACGACCAGAATCTGACTTAGATACGACGTCATATTGACGTCTACAAATCATCCAAAAATCTCACTGTTTGCACGACCACATTTTGACTATTTTACGACGCCATGCTGTTGACGTCTTTAGATGATCAAAGAATCCCCTTTTGTACAACCAGAATCTGACTCAAATGTAACGTCATAATTTCGTCTTTAAATGAACCAAAATCTTACTTCTTTGCACGTCTTTATTATGACTACGTTACAACATCAAAATGACGTCTTTAAATGATCAAACACATCTCTTATCTTTAGACAAGAATCTGACTATAATACGTCAGAAGGACGTCTTTAAATAACCCTAAATCTTACTCTTTTTTGCCCGACCATATTATGACTGTATTACGACGTCAAAATTACGTCTTTAAATGATCAAAAATTTTTATTGTATGACCAGAATCTGAGTTTCATTCGATCGACATCTTAATGACGTATCCCACTTCCTGCATGACCATATCATGAATATATAACGACATCATAATGACGTCTTTGAATGACGTACCAAACAAATCATGTATTGTACGACCAGAATCTGACTTAAATACGACGTCATACTGACGTCTACAAATGACCCCAAAATCTCACTTTTTGCACGACCACATTTGGACTATTTTAAGACGCAATGTTGACGTCTTTAGATGAACAAAGAAATCTCTTATTGTACGACCAGAATCTGACTCAAATGCAACGTCATAATTACGTCTTTAAATGAACCAAAATCTTGCTTCTTTGCACGACTTTATTGTGACTTCGTTACGACATCAAAATGACGTCTTTAAATGATCAAACACATCTCTTATCGTAGGACCAGAATCTGACTATACGTCAAAATTACGTCTTTAAATGACCCCAAATCTTACTCTTTTTTGCCCGACCATATTATGACTGTGTTACGACGTCAAAACTCCGTCTTTAAATGATCAAACAACTCTCTTTTGTATGACCAGAATCTGACTTTCATGAGACATCATAATGACGTCTAACAGTGACCAGAAACATCTCACTTTTTGCATAACCATATCATGACTAAATTGCGACGTTATAAATGACCAAATCTTATTACACTGTATACGGAACAGAATCTGACTCGTATACGATATCATGATGACGTCTATGACCAAAAACATCCCACTTTTAATATGCACGACCATATATTATGACTAAATTATGATGTAAAAATGATTTCTATAAATGATCAAACAAATCTCTTAAAAATCTGACTTTCATACGACATCATAATGAAGTCGAACAGTAACCAGAGACAACCCTCTTTTTCCATGAATATTATGACTAAGTTATGACGTCATAATGACTTATATAAATGAAAAAAAAAATCCAATTTGTTGAACGACCATATCATGACTATGGTGCGACGATATAATGACGTCTTTGAATGATAAAAAAAAATCAGGTATTGTACGAGCAGAATATAAATACGACATATAAAAATGACAGTAAAATCTCACTTATTAGCGCAACCATATTATGATTATGAAGATGTGATGACGTTTTATAAGAATTATCCCAAAATCTTACATTAATTTTTCACCACTATATATGTTACGAAAATGACCTTAATCTGTCATCTGTCATAAAAATTTACGCCTTTCATTCCCAAAATATGTCCGTGTTATAAGACCATTAAATGATCAATGACAAAATGGTGGCAAAATAACGCCTATTTAAAAATAGTATGTCCATGTTGCATGTCATTTTTTTTTTTTTTTGGGGGGGGGGAGGTACAAACCATGGTAAATGCAAGTAGATACCACATCAGGAATTTCCCTCAAATAATAGAACTTAAAGCAAAATTATGGCAATCGCTAGATTTTGAGGTTTTATGCTGGCCGTTGTCTCAGACCTATAGCCTAGAGACCGTTGAAGCTATATGCATGAGGACCATGTTTCACTGATATTTCACATAGGTCATCGATATTACACATGTGATTCGATCCTGCCGAGTTTTATGACTTTTACAAATGGGACATCGACGTTTCTTTAAACCTGATAGCGGAATGACGTCTTTAAGACGGTCTAAATTGGTCATAAATTTGTCATACGTCGTACAGACGACTACATTACGACGTCTTTATTTAATTCATTTCGCATAAGAAAAAACACATGTATACATGCAGTCAACCTTTTAAAAACGTAACATACAAAATACAAACATGAGGAGAAAAAAAATGAAAGCACAAATAAACATACGTAGGGATACAAGTAGAGATGTAACGTCTTTACAAACAAATTAATAAAATATGATGTAACATTATTTTATAACCCCCTCTTTGATTTGACCCTTCGGACATACCATCATCCACCCTAATTTAGTCGCTGCTCATATTACTACATGCAGTCGCCGGTGTCAAGCTAGGAGCGCGCATAGATTGTCTCACGTCTCAAATACCTGGTCCTTATGTTCTTGCGACGTCATCATGGCTTGAAAGACTTCAGAGCTTGCTGATATATCAAAATCCCCAGGAAAAGACTGAATGAAAGAAGTCCGAAGTGAAACAGTAGTAAGGGTGAGTTCATTGGCATAATTTGTCAGTCCCATGTGTGTAATTTGGTGTTGGGATTGTGAAATACACGTACTGTCTGTGTTACTGTCACAACTGTTGCTAATGCTGGCCTATATTTCATTAGTTGTTTGTTGACTTAAATGCGAAATAGATGTTGGAGAGAATAGAATTGATTGAATTAATCAAGCAAAGATGCATTATAGTTCAATTAGTATTCTGCAATACCCGCAACTGTAAACTGTGCGTAGTAGGGCCTACCTTGTCATTACTGCGACCAGCCCGCTCACGCAGTGAGCGGGCTGCGTAGCACGGAGCTTTGAAGTAAGGAAGTCGAAATTAGCAGTGATTATATTAGTTGGTTTCAGCAATTCTGTAACTCAAATCTCAAATCTATTGCACATATGTACGTAAAATATATACTTGAATGATTCCGTAGTTGGTTTGAAGATGAATTTAATCCATGTTGTATTTTTAAAAATTGTTTTTGACCTAAAGTTGTTCAGAATCGCACGACAGCAGCTGCGATGCAAAACTTAATGCGCATGCGCCAGTTCCCCTTTACCGTGTACGTTTTTGAAGCAGCCAAGATGGCAGCCTCGGCAAACCGTATTTGTTACAAAGATCATGATCGTATGTGAGGAGGAAATTTGTAACGTTGCTTAGCATTTTCAAGCAATTTTATAGCTCAGGTATACATTCAATACATTTGGCCATTTATATGTGATAAATGTACTTGAAATGAGTAATTCATTCATGTGCACGGGTTGATTTCTCGGTAGTCGGACCAGACATGCCGGGAAATTGGTGGCGAGCCCTCAGGACGCTCCCGCTGCGCGGGAGCAGTCCCGGGGCTAACCTTGTCAATAACAACATCTTACTTACTGCAACCAGCCCGCTGACGCAGTGAGCGAGCTGCATAGTCATTCATATGTGATAAATGTATTGCACATGAGTAATTTATTCATATGCACAGGTCGATTACACAGTAGTCTGAATGATGGCGAGCCCTCAGGCTGCTCTCGCTTTGCAAGAGTAGTCCCGGGGGTTACAAAAGTAAATTTGCTCCAACTAGGATCATGAATGCTTTTGCTGTATTTTGGTAATTATAATTTGTTGTGTTTTATTCAAATTCCAGTTAAAGGCCAGCCATCGGATGCTGTCATCCATCACACAGCTATTGCAACATGTGCAAAGCAGCAATCCTTGACAAGTGGGACATTGTGACATCTTCCTGAGTTCTTTAAGGATTCCAACCAAGAGCGTCAAGATGCGTTCATAGCAGCACCATTCTAAGCATCATTCTAAGGCAGCCTACATGTAGTCATACGTTGCCAAGGATCTGACAAGCCCAAAAGAGAATGTAGCTTCATTCCCACATTCTATGTAAGTATTAGAAAAGAGATGAATGGATTTTTCTTTTTAAAATCTTCCACTAATGCATAATTTATACTTTTCTTAGGGAATTTATACTTAATAGGACACGGGTACTACTGAGGTTGTGCACGCTTATTGAAAAGCCATTGAAACCTGTGTGGTAGCTGAGATGAAAGAACAAACGTTAGGTTTTGCAAATTTTGCGCCATAAAATTGGTTTTAAATCACATATTAACCTCACTGAACCCTACCTTTCCCATACCATGACCCTAATCTAGTCCAGATCCTAACCTTTATCGAATTCTGTGGAATTTAAGCTGCTAATTCATGAACAAAACCATAAAAAACGAGACAAAGTTGTGGACAAGTATAAGGTGATCTGCATTGGCAAATTCATACACAGACATGGGCTGGAAAATGCATGGTGAACTATAGACATGCAATCGTGACACCATCTATTCATAAGTAATGAGAGACATCGCTCAAGAAAGCTCATATGGCATGTGGCGAGCAGGATCTGTGTTTTGTAAAAGAAAATCAATTGTTGCATTTTAATTGCCAGCTAGGTTACCCTTTTCATGCATGACTTAATATTTTCAAATTATGTACTCATTGCTTAAACATTTCAGTCTTCTTCTTACAGTGATTTTCTTTTCTTTTTAATGGGTGATGTCTTTCTCATGTTTTCTTTTTTTCTTTATAATTGCTGTTTTCATTGCAGTAGAGTTATTTTCTTTCTTATTTCCACCTCCACCCCCTCCCTTTTCTGATGCAGATACCGAACGCAGAGTGGGGGAGGAGTTGAAGTGTGTTCAGCCGCATTTCACAGCATCTTTGCACTGGAGAGAAAAGGAACCAACATCATTAAGTCTGTTAGGTCAAACAGCAGCAACCCAGACTGGAAAAGAGAAGTGGTCATTAGAACCGAGGATGTGAAGGAGAAGATAAAAGCTCACATAAAAACAATGTGAAACGATGTAGCAAATCACATTATGGATGGGACCATGGTGGTCCCCAGTGTAGAACAGGGTAAACACGCATCTGCTCCAGAAAGTGATTGTGAGCCACACATGAATTTACTGCACCAACCATTAAATCACTATCAGTCTACACGTTCCACTGTTGTGCACCATGCATCCAGCACAGCTATCTGACAAAAAGTGACATTCTGCTCTATTGAGCTGCCTTTACAACAGTTTATGGTACCCCTAATGAATATTATGACATCATGGATCTGCACCCATTGATTTGTCAATGTTGTAATCTTTATTGCTTGTCAAACTGTACTCTACATCTACATTCAACTGAAGTAAATGATATCGATGAACATAACATTTCACGTCTTCGAATTGCTGTATTCAGTATACCCATGTACAGGTTGAATAGTGTTACTAAATGTTGCTAAATTATAAAGATTGATAAGATATGAAAATTTATGTAAAATACATGCTATGCAGAATTCTTCTAAATTGCATTTTTATGACCTATAGAGATTACTCTTCTACCTAAGAAATACATTTGATCAATAAACAGAGACATATATATATATATATATATATATATATATATGTGTGTAATTCAAAAACACTAATTTTCTCCAACTAAACAGAAATGGATTTAGCGCCTTTCTAAGTTTACGTCAATATTACGATGTCGATAAGATTTATTCCCATGACCATTAAATACTGACTTCTTGCATGACCGCAATATGACGTAATATTCACGTCATTATGACGTCTTTAAAAGACCAACTAATCCTAATCCCATCCTATCTCGGTCTAATCCTAAGCCTAACCTGAATTTATACCAGTAGTTGATTACTTTCACTTAAAGCAATTACTGTTCACCCAACTGGCGCAGTATGTTATCTACATGTGCATGAAAAACTTGAAAAACTTGAAAAACAGCTGAGAGGCTAATGAATATTCATGCCTGCAATAGGGGTATTGACTTGTGTCATATTTTTGTACTTTTGAATAGATTAATTGTCATATAACTAGACAAAAGGAATATTTAAGCATACATTTCAGTAAATGTTTTGAAGTTTAGACATTAAAAAGGAAATGCCACCAAATTGAGTGCAGACAACAATAATAACAACAAAATATTAATCTTTAGTTGTACTAACCAATATTTTGTGATCCATATTACCGGACTACTATATAAAGAGAGTGTGCTGATGGTCAGGATAGGAAAAGGATAGGAATAGGATAGGATAGGGTTAGGGTATAGTAAGGTTAGGATATGTGTAATACATGTGCATGTGTGTATGCATGATTAGTCGTGTGAGATTATATCACTCCATTATAATTTTTTTCATACAGGTCATAAACATTACGTCAATGACGTCTTTAAGACGTGACTAAGACGTCATTTTATAATGTCGTAAAAACGTCATTATGTGACGTCATAATGACGTCAAAATGTGACGTCTTATTTGACGTCGTGTGCTGTTGCAAAGTCGCGTCTTTAAGACGTCATTTTGTGACGTCGTTAAGACGTAATTTTACGATGTCGTAAAGACGACATTATGTGACGTCATAATGACGTGAGACACGATGTAAAAAAGATGTAATTAAGACGTGATATTTACCAGTTTTCGGTCATTTAAACAGCATTTTCGTATTTAAAAGACGTCTTAAAGACGTCGTATTTTAACCGAAACGACGTCAAAATGACGTAAAAATATGACGTCTTTTTTGACGTCGTGAGCTGTTGCAAAGTCGCGTCTTTAAGACGTCATGTATATGACGTCATAAAGACGTAAGACACGACTTCCAAAAGACGTAAAATTGACGTGATTTTTACCAGTCTCTGCTATCAGGGCCCCTCCCACGGTAGGCTGCACGCACATACACACATGCTCACTCACACACACACACATGCTCACTCACACACACACACACACACACACACACACACACACACACACATACACACACACACACACACACACACACACACACACATACACACACACACACACACACACACACACACACACACACACACACACACACACACACACACACACACACACATACATTGTACTACCGGCATCAGCCTCAGATGCTCCATCACCATCAACGGCACTTTCTTCTGGTTGAACTCCCGTAAGAACAGGCCTTTCTCCGACAATTATCCGATTTTGTCGACGGCTGTTCGCCATCATGTTCTACTTTCTCATCATGCTTGAAAAAGATGTTTTCAACTTCTTATTATGAGCCATCCTAGAATCCGAAATCACTTCACGCTGTGAATTATGTAAGGGACACACTCACATATATTTTCCCCTTAAAAAATTAAGGAAGACGAGGCCTCCTGCTTAGCGGACTCACCACGTGTTTTTGTTTTCTAAACACACAAAATAGAGCCATCCCCCCACCTTGTGAAGTGTGTGTGTGTGGGGGGGGGGGGGATGCATCCCCCTCATCCCCCCTTCAAATATCCAATAAGAAGTTGAAAACATCAAATATCTCTCCTTTTCAAGCATAATGAGAAAGAAGAACATGATGGCGAACAGCCGTCTACATCAAAATCGTATAATGTCGGAGAAAGGCCTGTTCTTACGGATGTTCAACCAGAAGAAAGTGCCGTTGAGGGTGATGGATCATCTGAGGCGAAAGATGATGATGAAACTGATGCCGGTTTTAACGATTGGGTTAGCCCCAATCACCACCAATTTCTTCCATTCCCGTACTAGAAACTAAACCGCAGAAAATTCTGTTTCAAGCCAAATGGTACCCAAACTACCCCTGGATCCATCACGAACCCTCCCTGCATTATGTGTCAGTCCATGCATTCCGTACTCGTATCGTACTCTTTGGTGCTGATGACTGTGTGTAATGATCCAAAGGACGCCATCATGCATATTCAGAAAAATCTTTAGAAACTTCGTGAGCAAGCGGGCTAGCGAGCGCGTCGACAGCTTCGCTACTCGAGTCGAGGATTCGAGCCGCCGTACGTGTCACTATAAAACTGAAATATAACGTTCATTGTAAAAGAATGGAACTTCATACACTGACTCTCAACTGCTGGTAAGTCTCCAGTGATCCTTCTTTCCTCGTGATTTGTAACGTCATACGGCGAAAAATAAATGTACAACCAATGGGATTTATTCCATTCAGTCCCGCATGTAGAATTTCATGTAATTAGTCAGTTGGCACCACGACCAGGGGGGCATTTCATCAAAGGACTTGTCGGACGTTTTATCCGACAAACTGTTATAAGCTACTGAAATGCTTGCATCTTATTGGCCGAGAGCAAACTTGTCGGATAAAATAACCGACAAGTCCTTTGATGAAATGCCCCCCAGGAGGGCGTTTCATGAACATTTTTCGTCTGACAAGCTGTCTTTTTCCGACAGTTACCATAGTAACAGTCAGAGGCTAGTGCCTCTCAGCCAATCAACACCGAGGATTTCACTGAAGTTGTCAGCACTGACCATGTGGTCAGCGCTGACAACCTTCATGAAACGCCCTCCTCGATCTCCAGCAGGTCGCCCCACGCGCACGCTCAGATTATGCCCCCCCCCCCCCCTCCTGTCAAATTTCTGTTGGTACTTCCGAACGCCTCAATATTTCAGATCGAAATTTCGGGACTTTTTTCTCTGATCCTTCCCGCACATTTTGATACAAAATTTATGGCGATCGGATCTACCGTGCGGGTGTCAGATTATGTTTACTGAACACATGTCACACAAATTTTGCTTTTACTCTGTAAGACCCTATGGACTTTCCATTTTATGTAAACACTTTTCTAGCAAGTATCATTGATTCAAATAGTGTAATTAATTACCACACACACACACCCCTACTCAAATAGCAAAAAAACGCTGACGAAAAACACAGAAATACATAAGAAAATTGAATAACACCATAATTAGGCCTTTTCTTTTTCTTTCAGGAATTAATGAGGGAGTTATGAAAGACATTTGTACCAAAAATGGCTATTTCTGAGGCTTTATAGTGAGAAATACCTTAATCTATGACTTCTCGGATAAATTATAATCAATTAAAAAAAAAGGATTTTTCATAAATTTAGCTTTGCAACTTTGTAGATTACGTAATTTTGATCCTTTGTATTTAAGAGGTCCCACCTGTCTTACGTCATTTTGTTTCATGCAAGTATTAAGCAATACTGACATCAATCAAAATAGAAATGGGCCTGATTACACAATAAACAAAACAAACAATACAAACAAACAAATAAACAAAATAGGCAAAATACTACTGTACTCAACAAAGGTACAAATTTGACCAAGATAAATAAAGAAAACAGCTATGACTTTCAATGAAAAGTTACTTTTGTAGAAAGATTTTATGCAAAAAAAGAATGAGGTCAAGGTGAAATATCAAAATTGAATTTTACGTGAAAACTTAAGAAATACATGTAATGCACTGAATTTCATCAAACTTGGTATGGTGGTGTGACCTATTTTCGCGCGTGTCCATATTTTGCGCACTAACACTAATACGCTTAAACAAAAGAAGGATACACAATGCATATGTGGGACTAAGATACTGTATTCTTTGAACAGTTGAACAAGATTGGTGGTCTACACGTCCATAAAATTAATTAAAAAAATAATAGTATTACCAATTTTCAAGTATTTACTCAAATGGCTGGTATGTGCTTGACAACACGAGGTAGTTTTCGAACGTTTTGACAGTCGTCGACAACAAGAGGGCAGGGAACTTCCTGTACAAAATTAGGTCACACATGTAAGCGGACGGCGGAGTCGGTGAGCATTACAGATTTCTCAAAATTACATTGATTGTAAATCTGAAATGTGAATTCCAGGCCATGAAATGTGATTATATAATATATTCTCGTTCTTTTGAGGTATTGAACGTTATGTGTCATAATCTAGGTGTCTTGGAATCGTCAAGAAAACTGAAATGTGCGCAAAATATGGTCACCCCATCATACAATAATAATGTATATGATTGATAGGAAAATTGAGTGATTATGTTTTTGTTTCGTTCCTTCTAGGGGACTCCCTCTGGGACTGAGCAAGGACAAGACTCGGAGAATTCAGCAGATCGCAGAGCAATTGTCACGGGGAGGCTATGACATTGTTGCACTTCAGGAGGTAATACCGCATTTATTATAATATTTTCATTTTATCTTTGAAGACAGGGTAGCCCTTCTGTGCGTTATTCGTGAAATTCACCGACAATCACCACATTTACAATATCTCGGATGTTGGTCTTTTCATGCCTTATATGGTTTGTTTCTTCCTTCAATGTAGATCTGGGTCTTGGATGATTACAAGCTCATCAAATCAACGGTGGAGAAATCCCTGCCGCACAGCTTCTACTTCAAAAGGTACTGAGACATTTATGTCTGTATTAAAAATGGTGGTGTAGCTTCACAGACTAATACCCTTTTCTAACTAGGTTTTCTTAGCCCCGTACTATCCTTAGCCCCGTACTATTTCTTAAACCCGACTAGCTGTTCTCACTCGAAATCGTTAGCCCCGTACTTTCTCGACAGCTTATGAATATTTATGAGTGTACGTCTTGCACATCTGCTCTTTACCACTCCGCATCAAGGTCACTCGCCCGTCAGACGTTATCTGATTGGTCTCGGCGTTTCGGCCTTGAGAGCTGACACCGCATTCCGTTAGCCCCATACTATTTTTTGTTTCTGCTCTCACTGGCGACTATTTGGCTTGGCCCTGCAATTGCGGTGTTAGCCCTGCTTTTTTGCAGGGCCAAATAATCCCGGATTATTGGTGGGGCTAGCCTACTTTGGTAAAAACCAATGTGAACAGAAAGTGGTCTAAGCTTAGCCCCGTACTATAGGTGGGGCTAAGGCCCCCCCCCCCCCCCCCCTTAGCCCCACCTATGTCACCAGCTTCAAACTCCATAGGCCGTGTGTACGAAGTAAGGCAGAACGGCCTATAATTTCAAATACGCATAACTATTTAATTTGCGTAAATTAAATGAAATCACTTGCAGGCCGTCTTCCTTGCACTAATTGGAATATGATTCGCAAATTAAAATGAAAGACATAATCTTTTACTCACAATTCTAAGTAGTTTTGCGAATCAGGTTTCACGACTCGTCAGCTTTCTAACCTCAGGAAAATTTCGTGTAAAAGTTCGTAGCTCCCCCTAGCCCTTATTTGACACGTAACGGGGAGGACGATTGTTGGCTCAGCGAAAGAAGTGCCGATAGCATGTTTGTAAACATCCAGGCTGTGCACACAATAGCCCTCGCGATATTATTTGTGCTTAAATGTTGTTACGATTTATAATTTAGAAATAAATGACAAAATCTCATTAAGTTGGCTGTTTTATTTATTTATATTCAATGACACACGTAAATGTTCATTATAACCTGGGTACGATGTTTTTATTTCTTGTCTGCTACAAAACTTGACATATGAGCTTCTACAAATTACGAGCTTAATAATGCCATCAGACTTTGATAAAGACTAGTCACGGTGGAAATTTCTTTTTGTATGCTAATAACGGTCATTCGACGTGTAAAGATAGCGGAGAGCAGACGCTAAGTACTACATAAGCTGAGCGGGAATAAATCTTGGATTTTCTCCTAATGAATTGGTAAGCTGATATTATTTTTAAGGTTTGGGGGCATGGAATTAATGTATGAATCATGGGAAGACTTTAAAACAGTACAAGAATTCATGGTTTTGAAGTCACCACAATTTATGTGCACAATATCCACAATTCCCTATGGACCTGAACATGTGTATATATACAGCAAGTATATTACACATGTAGCAGGTATGACCTATGTATAGTACGGGGCTAAGGAAATTTTTGCCAGTGTGAAAAGCATGTCAGGCTACCATGAGGAGCTTAGCCATGTTTCAATGCAGGAAAACAAACAATTTTCCATGAAAAGAAGATATGAGAACAGGATTTCAAGCGTGGCCGGGTTTTCACGCCCCACCCACTGACTCCTGATACAGCTAGCGTGTAGGATTATATTGCCTAGTAGAAGTCATAAGCATGTTCATATTTTTTTGCTGAAGCCATGATACCTTTAGCATTGACATGGGTGTGAGTTCTCCGTGTAGGGGAGTTTTAAACGACGGTGTGCATATTTCAGAGCTACCTCTTTTACCCAGTAAATCTCCCTGATTATTTGCGAGAGAGTCTTGAACAGTGATCTGTTCAAAGTGGTCATATTTTGAGCTGCATGTCCCTCTTTTACTCATGGAATCTTACTTTAAGGCAGCTGTCTATCGCTGCAAATGTACTCCTTTAAACAAACTAATATAATTTTCACTATATGCAGGGTAATTTTAACCTGTTGAGTATGGTTATTTATTTATGTATTTTTTTTTATTTATTTATTTATTTGTTATTATTATTATTATTATTATTATTATTTATTTATTTATTTATTTATTTATTTATTTATTTATCTATTTATTTATTTATTTATTTTTTCTTGGGGGGGGGGGGACCTAAGTCCAGTCCAGATATTATTATTTGTTGTGGAACTGCAGTATCCAATACAGTGTTGCTTACCAAGTTATGCTGTGAACAGAATACGGTCTCGGAATGTACATCGTGGTCACTACAACGCAGGGATTCAAACAAACACAAGACAACCTTTTTTTTTTCTTTTCCTGATAGTATCAGTAGAGCTTTGTTTGATTTCATCCATGTTATCATTAAGGTGTGCTGTACTTCGGTCATGAGTGAGTTAACCAAGGAAATCTGATTTTTATTGTCTGCAGGGGAATTCTAAACAGCGGTCTGTGCGTGTTCTCGAGATGGCCGATTGTGGACACCGCTTGCCAGTGCTACTCACTGAATGGCTATCCACACAAATTCACTCAGATGGACTGGTATGCATCGAAGATGGCTGCCCTATGCAGGATAGATGCTGAGGGCATGATGGTCAATGTCTACAACACTCATGTAAGGGCCCCCATAGGGCAGACAATGTCACATTCTATTTGCTCTCTACAAAGTTAGACCTGCATTACTTCACAAGCTCTGCCAGTTGATTTGTGCAGTTGTAGAGGAAAATAGAATTGAACAATGTTTTATCATCCCTTTTGTAAATGGATTGTCAATGCACTATATGGTCAAATGGACATTGATTTTGTGCCTTTTTTGAGTAATAACTATAAGAGAAAATAAGATTGTGTAATGTTTTTCTTAAACCCTTTGTAGGTTTGCTTATTTTGCACATGATTAGATCACCAAGCTTTTTCCAGTTGAGTTTTTGCAGATGTGGAGTAAAGATAAAATAGGAACTGTGAGAGCCTGAAAGAAGTTAATTTTTCTTGCTGTTATAAATTTGTGTAAGTTGTACATGTAGCCATTACCTGAGGTGCAGTCTATGTGGTTGTGAAATTCCTCATCGATGAAATCAACATTGCGCAATGTGTACTGCCTGGAAGATTCTGGAAGAGCTATCTGGGCTATGTGTTATTTACATAAAAGAATGTTACACCTAGCTGGGGCTTATTAGCATAATAAAGGAGGAACTGGATGGAGTGTGCTGTGGAGTTCAGTAACCTTTTGGGCCAGTGATGACTTACCAGTGAAATCTGGGCCAGGTCACTCTGTTTATTATTTGCAAGCATGAATAGAACTTTGTAGATGTAGTGAGAATTTTCTAGAAGCACAGATGATAGAATTTTTCAGAATGTACAAATGGTAATATATATGAGCGGTTTAGGAATATGAGCTGAGAGTTTGTCATCTTAGCTCCAGTCACCTGTGTTAGTAGTAACCTGCATCTACGAATTTGTTGTGACCTTGACTCACCTGTGGATTTATATGAGGATTTTCTCTACGTGGATAAGTACCTGCCTGTTTAATAGTGCTTTTGAGATCCTGCCTGTGAAAGCCTTACATTCTGTGGATTGATATTTGACCATCTTGGATCATCTATTTGGACTTGACTATCTGGAATACCTGCTCTTCAGCGTACAACATTGGGATCAACATTGCGATCATAATTTGGGAATACTGGATCGGATTACATGTATCAACTAGACCATCAGCAGGAGCCGTGGATTCATTTGACAGTATCCTTCAGCATTGTAAGCTCCTCAGTACACTGTAAGAGTAATTGATATTCATTATGTAACTGATAAGTATTGATATGTCCAGTTTGTGAAAGTTTGTCTTGATTTTAAAGGGGAAATACCCTATATAATAAAGAACACATAAACTAAATATTGGTATCATTTTGATTTTAAAGGGGAAATACCCCATATAATAAAGAACACATAAACTAAATATTGGTATCATTTTGATTTTAAAGGGGAAATACCCCATATAATAAAGAATGCATAAACTAAATATTGGTATCATTTTGTGCAATCCTTTCTGTCGTGAATTGATCGTAACATTGCCCCCTCTGTAGGTCCATGCACTCTACGCTCCGTCGGACGACCCAGAGAAAGACGAGTTCTTGGCTCACCGCTTGGTGCAGCTGTATGAGCTGAGCCAGTTTGTGCGGCTGACGTCTGCGACGGCCGATGTGGTGTTGATGATGGGTGATCTGAACACCGAGCCGTTTTCACTGGCTTTTCAGCTCGCCTTGGCCAACGCTGGGCTCAGCGACGCATGGGACACCAAAGAAAACACAGAGGTAAGGAAACCAAAAATCCATCCAATTTAATTTTTTCTTTATTTTCCTGGGTTGTCTCTCTGTCCGTTCGTTGTCTGTCCGTCTGGATCTCACAATGTGAGCTTCCTGTGAGCTCAGTCAGTGCCTCACCCTCTTGAGCATATATCTTGTGTATTTTACACCACCTAGTAGTTTTTTGCAACCATTTTTTGCCTGTCTATTTTCTTTAACTTCTTTTTCTTCATTATTCTTGTAAAATAAGGAAAATGTTGACTTTTTTCCCACTTTTTTTTTTCCATTGTTCCCATGGAATATTTTCTTGCCAGACTGTTTTCTGATATATTTTTTCAAAGCGTCCTTTGCCTCTGATATACATGCCTCAATCTGCCCCTCCCCCTCGTCCTCCTCTCCAACTTCCCACCTGCTTATTATTTGCATGAATTTGTTTACGCTGCACCTATTGCCCCCTTATTTAAATTATAAAATAAATATCAAACAATTTCTGAGAACGCAAAATCTTCTTAAAGAGATAGTTCACCCTGAAAATATTTTTGTTTCAATAAAAGCAGACACGTTCAATTAACATATTAGTGAAGGTTTGATGAAAATCTGTCAAACGATAAAAAAAACTTTCTTTTCCTTTGACTGATTTTTTTTTTTATCAAACCTAATGTACATGCTTCTATTATGTTTCTGCTTTTATTGAAGCCAACTTATCTTCAGGGTGATTTATCCCTTTAAGGCAGCCATCCAGACACATGTTCCTAGAAACTGCCACAATTAGTCTGATCATTGCAGACTGTATTCTGACCCTGTATTTCCTTCCGCAGCACCCCACACCCTGCACAACGGTTGAGTGGTCAGGTAACAGGTACACCTGCTATAACGCCAGGTACTACGCCCCCCTTGAGGGTGAGAGGGTGGATTACATCACATACCGCGCCCCCTCCCTGACGGTCCGGAGTGTCTCATGCAAGCGTAGTACGCTTGTGAGAAATCAGGTCGTGGGGCACTCGTTTTCAGATCACGAGGCTGTTGCAGCGTCCCTGATCGTGAAGAGGGAGAAAGGTACCGCAAGATCCATTGCACAGTGCTATGGTGCGATGCTTGTTTATCATGGTGCTAAACACCGGCTTCCATTCAGTGTTGTCAACATCATTCATGCAAATGTTTTGGTTGACTTCAGGGGAAATTCCACGGTGCTTGTTTATCATGGTGCTAAACACCGTCTTCCATTCAGTGTTGTCAACATCATTCATGCAAATGTTTTGGTTGACTTCAAGGGAAATTCCACGGTGCTTGCTTGTCATGGTGCTAAACACCGGCTTCCATTCTGTGTTGTCAACATCATTCAGCATATCTGGCAAATGTTTTGGTTGACTTCAAGGGAAATTCCACGGTGCTTGCATGTCATGGTGTTTAACACCGGCTTCCATTCTGTGTTGTCAACATCATTCAGTGTATCTGGCAAATGTTTTGGTTGAGTTCAAGGGAAATTCCATGGTGCTTGCTTGTCATGGTGCTTAACACCGGCTTCCATTCAGTGTTGTCAACATCATTCAGCGTATCTGGCAAATATTTTGGTTGACTTCAGGGGAAATTCCACGGTGCTTGCTTGTCATGGTGCTAAACACCGACTTCCATTCAGTGTGGTCAACATCATTTAGCATATCTGGCAAATGTTTTGGTTGACTTCAAGGGAAATTCCACGGTGCTTGTTTATCATGGTGCTAAACACCGGCTTCCATTCAGTGTTGCCAACATCATTCAGTGTATCTGGCAAATGCTTTGGTTGACTTCAAGGGAAATTCCACAGTGCTTGTTTATCATGGTGCTAAACACCAGCTTCTATTCAGTGTTGTCAACATCGTTCAGTGTATCTGGCAAATGTTTTGGTTGACTTAAAGGAAAATTCCACAGTGCTTGCTTGTCATGGTGCTAAACACCGGCTTCCATTCAGTGTTGTCAACATCATTCAGCACATCTGGCAAATGTTTTGGTTGACTTCAAGGGAAATTCCACAGTGCTTGCTTGTCATGGTGCTCAACACCGGCTTCCATTCAGTGTTGTCAACATCATTCAGTGTATCTAGCAAATGTTTTGGTTGACTTCAAGGGAAATTCCACAGTGCTTGCTTGTCATGGTGCTAAACACCGGCTTCCATTCAGTGTTGTCAACATCATTCAGCATATCTGGCAAATGTTTTGGTTGACTTCAAGGGAAATTCCACAGTGCTTGCTTGTCATGGTGCTAAACACCGGCTTCCATTCAGTGTTGTCAACATCATTCTGCGTATCTGGCAAATGTTTTTGTTGACTTCAAGGGAAATTCCACAGTGCTTGTTTATCATGGTGCTAAACACCAGCTTCCATTCTGTGTTGTCAACATCATTCATGCAAATGTTTTGGTTGACTTCAAGGGAAATTCCACGGTGCTTGCTTGTCATGGTAATAAACACTGGCTTCCATACAGTGTCGTCAACATCATTTAGCACATCTAGCAAGTGTATTGGTTGACCTCAAGAGAAAGTTCACCCTGAAGTTAAGTTGGTTTTAATCTATAACAAAAACCCAAAAGAAGAAAAGTGAAGGTTTGACAATAATCCATCAAAGGAAAACAGAGTTATGAATCGATGATAGGACCTGTCCAGTGAAGGAGCGATTCATAGTTTTTTTTGGCTGACTTCCCGAATCAGAAAAAAGTTTTTTATTTATCAGCGTCAGGCTCATGCAGACCCATATTCATGTATCTCACGGATATGCATGTGTTGTGTGTAGAAGGTGATTGAGGACGAACTTTGTTAAATTGGAAGTTATGTTGTACATTAATTTATGTGCAGCTTCATGTAGCATATATTTGTAATCCTTCATTTTGAGTGTGGGAAGTTTGATGTCATATATATACCTAAAGTTGTTAGAAAGGTATAGATTTTCTTGCTCAATTTTTATATGCTCTGTTTCAAATTCATTATATCATTTTCGCCTGTAATCGAAGTGAATAAAGTGCAATGGCCGCACTGTGATTCACTTTCTAATTTTTCCGATCAAGTTTTCCAATCAACTTTCCCATTTTCTTACTTTGTTATAAAGATTTAGGCATGCCCATTGATATGGAAATGTACCAATGTCTTATTTTTATTAAAATTGAATTACCAATGTTGAAAATCATGCTACATTTCAGAAAAAATGAAACACCAAAACAAACATTTCAATTGAGAAAAAAATAAATTGAAAAAGCTAAGAACCTGCATTGCCCGCACTTTTTAAAATCAAAATCTTATGTCTACCTTCTTCTTCTACCTCCATTCCACCCTATTTATTTTCGGTTTAAAACACCGAAAACTAAAGCTGAAAATAGTCTTGTGTAAGTGTTATAAAATATAAAAATTCACCTCTCCTTTTTTCACTTTTCACTTTTCTTTTCCTTTCTTCACCCCATAAGTGGGCCAATTATCCGAAAGAATAGAACCACATGGTGTTACCGAAAGTTTTGCTATTTTCTAAATAGTATTTATTAGTACACTCTCACCATGGAAACATTCAAAGAACATTAAATATCCATTGTGTATCACACATATCACCCATGTCTTTCTTTCAGGAGTGTAAGCATGCATGCAGTTTTCTTTCTTTCAACATTAATACATGTGTTATGTTCCTAATTCATGATGAATACCAATTGTCACACTTAGAACTTATTGATTGTTTTATAACGTTATTCACTTCATTCCACCATGTGTGTGTTTGGTATGTAAAGCCGCCAGCATTCCAGTTTTCAAGGTAAAAATAGTAAAAATTGTACTTGTTGCATTCTTCATGACATCCCATTGACATGGTGGCTCCATTCATACTTTACCCCCGGCAGTTCCAGAGAGGCACGACGTGTGAACGGGGCGATAACAAGCTGGCCGCAGGGCAGACCCTGTACTACAGGAATATGGATGACCAGGGCATGCGCATTGACTATATCTTGTACAGGACTCCGTCCAGCCACCCCGCTCGATGCCTAGAAACGACCCTTGACCTCACGTTCATACCGGGCATGCAGGATGCACGCTTCTCTGACCATGAGGGCGTTAGAGCGAAGCTGGCCATCACAACAGCCAAGGGTGCGAATCTGTACCCTACTTGAACAATGTTCTAAAAAATAAACTTCACTAGAACTATCAGAGCTGTCGATCTCTCTAGCTAAGGGTGAAAATCTTTACCCTTCCTGAACATTGCGAACAGCCAGTCCAGGAGGGTACTTTGCATGGAGCAGTCAATATAAACCAGTATTGCCTGGCTGTGACCACCCACATGTCATGTTATACATCTTGCATACGTGTATATTTTTATATATCGCATTTATAGCCAGGACATCTCGCAATACATGCTCTTCATGTGTAACATATATGATTCAGTGCATCACAAAAACTTTGCTTGTTTTTCATTGTGTGTACCATACAAACACATTTAGCTATTTTCTTTCGCAAAATTGTGTGAAATTGTTGATGAGAACAAAATAGAAAAAATGAAAAAATGAGAGAAATTGATTTTTTTCAATTGATGCTCCTGCTTGCTGGTCTGGTTCCAGTGACCTCTGTTTAAAGAATATCTACTACTTAGAATACCACAATGATCATAATAAAGGTAGGACACCGTATTTAATCAAAGAGGTCTTTGGTACATAGCAGCACAAACAACAAATGCTCCTACCACATTTGCAAATTACTACTACTTCTACTTCTGCTGCCACCACTACTATTACAACTTCTTCTACTACTACTACTACTACTACTACTACTACTACTACTACTACTACTACTACTACTACTACTACTACTATTACAACTTCTACTTCTACCTGTGCTATTACTACTACTATTACTACTTCTTCTACTACTCCTACTACATACTCTTGCTACAAATACTACTGCTTCTACTTTTACAAGTACTACTACTACTACTACTACTACTACTACGCCTACTTCTTCTCTCCTTCCCCTTCCTGCTACTCCTGCATATTTTACTACAACTACATTTACTACCTAGAATACTAATTCAAATGATTGACTATTCAAAGCTTAATCAGCACTTACTTCACATCTTTACATCTATGTATTTGGATTTTTGTTGCAGCCGATGCCGCTGGTGGTGGAGATGCTATACCAGGCAAGCAGCACTGCCATAGGGGTAACATGACCACCGAGCAAAGAACTAGCCTCATCCAGCACCTCACGTCCGCCATATCCCTCCTCACGGCCGCCAAGACCAAGTCCAAGGCAGCCCAAACAACCTCCCTCCTTAAGGCACTCCTCTGTTTCGCTATCCTCCTTGTTTCCATAGCGATTCAACCCTCCTACCCCATCATTACTCTAGCCTGGAATGTTGTGTTCACACTGCTGACTGCGTTCTTCTTCTGCTTTGGATTGGTCGTCCACGGTGGGGAGCGGAATACACTCATGGGAGCCATCGATAGTATGAGGTGCCGGCTGCAGTATATACAAAATCAATGAGCCTTGAGGGAAGGCTAACTTATATCACCTATGTAGGGAATGGAGAACTTGAAGCTCTCTTTAATGCTGCATTTAACAAAATCTATCTATCAGTTTATTCTATAAGAATAGAACAATCTATTCATATTTATTTTCACATAAACAAATGACCAATGAACATAATGAGGGCAAATATTTCAAATAACATAAATAACAAATTGATTTAACTAGGATGTAAGCATTTTGAAGAGAATGTGGAGGGGCCAATTTTAGAAGCAGAGCTTGTGAGTTGAAAGACCCCAATTATGTGATCTACTTATGATTGATGGTGGTGCTTGTGGTATACTTGTAATCACAATGTGTTTTTATATACAGTCTATATATTTTTTCTATCAATGACTATATTCCCCGTGGGATCATGAAATCATGCTTGCAATTAAGAGATGTTAGCTTCATGTCAGTAATCAAGGGTTAATCTGCTTAATAAAATATAAACTTTCTCCAAATATATAATATATATGATATAAATAAATGCAAATATACAGTATGAGAGAATTTAATAACAATGTCTTTATTGCTCATTGTTTTGTTGTGTTTTATTCTTTTCTTAGTTGAATGAGTTTACATTGATGAGCAGGGGACACTATTAGTATTTTATCAATTCATGTCAGTCACAAGTGTTTTATGGTCTATGGTGTTTTCTCCAGTGGTAAACTTACCTCCTAAATTCAACAATACATGCACCTAGAGCTCTTGCCATTTCTCACCATTTTCTTGAATTTGAATTAAGATAAAGACTCTGCTTTTCAAAAGAGATTCAAACCATTCCTGTCTTTTATTTTTTAGCAATAAATATCCTGGATAGCTTGACAGGGAAGGTGGAAATGCATGTATACGGTCAAATTTGAATGCATTTTTCATATGCATATCATGGACTAATACAATGTTTCAGATGAACGTTAACGTTTTATTCTCAATTTTTACATTTACTGCAAGTACAGTAATGTTTTATTGGACGGAACAGCTATCAAATATGTCTGCTGGTGTAGGGAATTATTTATGAAGTAAGCAGTGAAGAAAACTAATGTAACAAACTTGTAAATCTGTTGTTCCCGAAGCCCCGTAATCTGTATTTCTGTATTGAATGTGCAACCCTGATAATAATAATAATTTTAGCTTTTAAAGAGACCTTTCCAGTACCAGATACTGCCCAAAGCATTCCATTATTACCCTCGCTTTAGCCAAGTATGTAGCGCTAGAAGCTAGTTATCTTATTAGATCAGGAGTACTAAATACCTGCCAGGTACCCGTTTACTACACCTGGGTTGAGAGGCACAAACATGAGCAAAACAACCGTCTTGTCCAAGGGTATACGCACTGGGCTGGGCTTTAACTCAGGATCTCTCTGCAAGAGTCGAGAGCTCTCACCACTTTACCTCAGTGCCCTCTGTGATATATTTGTATTGTTGACATGACCAAGTGGTTAGATTTATCATAAGGAGTTTGTTATAGCAAAAAGTTGCTGGATTATGTATTCCTTTTCAGCCTAGTATGTGATATCTACATTCCTTCCGTCCTGTTGCCATGGTTTCTGGGCATTATGTACATGCAGGGAGGGAGACAGTAGGAGAGACAGACAGAGAGAGTGAGAAAGAAAGAGAGAGAGGGGAGGGGGTGAGAGAGGGAGTGAGAGACAGAGATGGAGAGAGAGCAAGAGGGTGAGAGAGGGTGAGAGAGAGAGAGAGAGAGAGAGAGAGAGAGAGAGATGGTAGTCATCTATGATTTGGCGCTGAGTTGCAGTAAATTTCTTTGAAGGATTAATGGACTGTCGCCTACAATGCAGCTCACTACATTGGGTGCAAAATCTGTCAACGGAACAAGCTCCTTTTCACTCTGAAATCTCATGAAAACTTTTTGATAAAGTGTATTAATATTTTTCTAGCTTTCTATGATATGGTGTGCACAAAAAGGGATACTACTGATAGTACAATGTGCTTTATTTCTTTGTTAAAATAGACCCACATTTCTGCCGAAAGAGGAAGAGAAAAGAAGAAAGGAAATCTTCTGTTTTGTAATGGCCATGAACTTATGTACAATGGAAACTCTGCCATCAATATAATCTTATGTTGTGTATGATGCGGTATCTAAGGAAATCAGTGCTTTGTGTGCACCTTTCAATGCAATACTCCCATGAGGGTCCTATTAAAGGGCATATACTGTACTGGCAAGACAAAAATGCCTTCAAATGGTGATCATGAGCAATCTTCTTGTCAATGGTCTTAAATTCATGTATTGGCCATATTAGAAACTTGCTGAAAGCTATTTGCCCTAAAACTATCCACATTTGGAGTGATTAGGGATTAAATCACAAATCCTCAAATTGTTCGGGCCGAACATTTCAAGGATTTGTGATTTAATCATTAATTACTCCAAATGTGGATTATATGAGGTACGATAACTTACAGCAAATTTCGTAAATGGACAATACATGAATTTAAGACCATTGGCAAGAAGATTGCTCATGATCACCATTTGAAGGCATTTTTGTCTTGCCAGTACAGTATATGCCCTTTAACAGCTACCAAGAGCAGACGAGTGTTGGTGATCATTGTTGTTATCATTCAGGAAAGATTTGTCAAATTCTTCAAAAATAGTGCGTTAATCAACTGAATAACCATTTTGAGCAGTGTTGCCGAAGTCCTAGAGTGTGTCTTCGGTGTCTCCTTATAACTTGTGCTGCTCTTGGCGGCTCTTATGTATTGCCGCTGTACTGGCACTCTTGGTGTCTTTTAGGACCACGCCTTGGACTCTTCTATTTCTATGGTAACACATGTACTAGATACAGTGTAGTATTACATGTATAAGGTACAGTGAGTGTATCAGGTTGTGACATGAACCCTATCACTTCTGTTACATGCTCTTTTCCAGCCTACAAATGCAAGGTATCATGTGCGTGATGTTTCCTTTACATGGATCATTGAAATTGGGTCATAACAATCATGAAATATTAATTACATATAAATGTTTCTATTGATTGTTAATTCCTCATGTACTGTATACCGATGACATTGAATTAATCTCAGCTGGTACATGTATATGTATTGGCATTACACTTGTGGATGAATTAATAAACAAAAGCACATTATCTTGCTGTTTTTGTTATTGGAAAAAAAATTCTATTAATTCGTTATACTGTATATTGATGACATTGAATTAATCTCAGCTGGTATATATATGGGCATTACACTTGTGGATGAATTAATAAACAAAAGCACAAACTAGCAAATTATCTTGCTGTTTTTGTTATTGGAATACATGTGTGTGAGGGAATGGCGGTGGGGGACGGTGGACCATCAAAGTTTGTAAGTGTAAGCAAGGATACGGTTAGGGAATGATATGAATGAACTTTCTTTCTTTAAACCCATGCTCGACCACTGGAAAGTTGTGTTCTCAATACGTGCATGTGCTTTTCATGTGCGTTAACAATTACAAACATGATCGTGTGGCAACAGTTTTTCAGAGACAACAAAAGAAACAGTCATTTAGCTTATCATGGGCCTTGCTGCATAAGAGTTACCATCAATGGTAACCTTGAATTTGATTGGCTGTCCAGCAATGTCAACATGGTAGTTACTATTGATGGTAAGTTTTATTCAACAGGGTCCAGCTCTATTAAAAGCATCAACACATTTGTGAGCATTACATCAGCAAACCAATAACAAATCAATTCAAGGCGATGTTGACTATATTCATGAATATTTTATTACAACAAATACAAACAACGATGCTTTTGCACACACATATTTTTACACTTTGT
Organism: Arbacia lixula; assembly: GCA_963669155.1. NCBI lineage: Eukaryota > Metazoa > Echinodermata > Echinoidea > Arbacioida > Arbaciidae > Arbacia > Arbacia lixula. The sequence goes on from OZ022597.1 coordinate 16,255,735, forward strand.
TGTTTCAACTAAACAACCATGCTTCTGTTTCACTTACATTTTAAATGTCTCATGCATAAATGTATGTACACGGACAGAGATGGGTATCAAATGTACAGATTGTTTTTGAAATTCATAAAGCCAAGGGAAAATTTTCTGAAGGCCACCGTAGATGGCACGATCCGATCAGTGGTACGCCTATATTGTGAGAGGCTGAATAGTAGGACTCAATCGTAGGATTTCTGCAGTCATATTCCCTTATGACTGCAGAATCCTGGCAAATCGTGTCATCTGCTATGGCCATTAGAGTGTCATGTTTAATCATTTGTTGATCAAAGCATTTTTATGTTACCCGTTAAGCAATAGAACAGTAACACTTGAGTGGATGCGACTTTTCAGATCTGGGCCATGTTGCATATAGGTTTTTCAATTATTGTAACTTACCATCAATGGTCACTACCATGACAACAGCCAATGAGCTCTCATTATTGCAGTGGTTGCCATGGTACTTACAATTGATGGTAAGTTACAATAATTCATAACCTACATGCAACACGGCCCTGGACACCTCATGTTATGTTCAGTTCACCTTCAGGTACCGTAAAGCTGTATTTTGAACAAAATCGAACAAGTACATTATACATGTATGCACAAATAAGTTTTAAAATTAACTTACTGTATGAAGCTTTTGAGCATGGACAATAACAACCTGTACACATAAGTGGCAAAGTGACAATGAATAGTATCCTCTATTGAAAAGTTTTGGACACGCCATTTTATGAATCAATGTACAGAACAAATGCTATGGGAATGACTAAAACGTAATCGTGCGAGTCTGTGGTTAAACGTTAACCACTAAATTCATTCCTCAACATCTGGTCTCCATTCTAAAGAGTAGCTTGCATTCTCTTGCTCGTTAAAGGGCATATACTGCACTGAGAAGGCAAAAAAACCTTCAAAATGTAATTGTTAGCAATCTTCTTGCCAATGGTCTTAAATTCATGTATTGTCTATTTTAGAAGCTTGCTGAAAGTTATTTGCCCTCAAATGATCCACATGTGGAGTAATTCATGATTAATGATTAAATCCTCAAAATGTTTGGGCCGAACAATTTGAGGATTTGTGATTTAATCACTCATTACTCCAAATGTAGATCATTTGAGGGCAAATAACTTTCAGCAAGCTTCTAAAATAGACAATACATGAATTTAAGGCCATTGACAAGAAGATTGCTAAAAATTACATTTTGAAGGCTTTTTTGCCTTCCCAGTACAGTATAATGCCCTTTAATGTTCAGAATTCCACAATAGGGCTGGTGTTAACTCAATGGAATACTGTACAAGGATTGGGAGTGAAATGTCGAGAGGAAAGGTTGATCTAGGGTCCAGAATTCCATTCTCTCAGGACCCTACGATTTGCTGCATTCCCTGCCTGCAATGGCAATGCTCTTGGGCCTTTTGAAAAGATTTCTCCAAGCCCGGGCCACTATCCCAGTGGATGGCGACCTAGTCTAAGCGCTATGCGGTAGCCATCTTCTTAGTTTACCCACTAGAGAGAATACTGCAGGGAAACTACAGGCAAAAACCAGCCGCAGCAAACCATGTGAACATACCTGTCATAGAATGACTTTTATCCTTGATTTATTAAGTTGAAGTTTAAGTCTTGTTCAAGACTGCAGAAAGTAGTTCGGAAAATAACTCTTGAATGAAAGGTTACACAGCTCACGTACAGCAGCGACAGTTAAGTTGCTGACAGTTTTAAGCAGTTTGCCTCAGTTCATCATTTCGTTGAGATGTGAACATTCCTTTAAGGAACCACAACACAATTGTGGAAGCTGTTCTGGACTCGAAACTTCTACTTTGAGTGGAAAGTTACTCAGATGTCTCCCTTGTTTTCATTGCAACATCATGTTTGAACTAGAAGTTTCAAGTCCAGGACCCTGTTGCATAAAACTTACCATTTATGGTAACTCTGCCATCAATGGTAACTTCCATGGAAACACTGTCTGAGTCACAGTCCGACAGCCAATCAAATTCAAGGTTTCCATAGAAGTTGCCATTGATAGCAAAGTTACCATCAATGGTATTTTTATGCAACAGGGCCCAGAAGAATACCTTCAAGAAGTTCCTCCCTGTACTTCTAGAAGTTAAAGGAAAGGGCTAGTTATGGTAACAGACTACTGGATCCGTAATCAATGAAGTCCCATTCCACAATGGGTCCCATTCTAATACGATTTAGGGACACCAGATTCATGTTGCATGAAGGGTTTCAATTAAAGCAACTTGCCATCAGTGGTAACTACCCATGGCAACAGCCAATGAGCTTTAATTATTGCACCTGTTGCCATGGTACTTACAATTGATCGTAAATTACAATAATTGAGAACCTATATGCCACATGGCCGAGGAAGAAATCATTTCTGAATGTTAACGTTGTTGGAAATTAAATTCTAACCTGGGCGATGACAGCACAACGGTTCTGTCATGATTCCGGCCAGTACTCAATACCACCACAATCCCTTACCTAACCCATTGGTATTAGAATGTATTCTGAGGAAAGACAGTACTTCAGTTCCTGTCCAGGATTTCTTGTGCCCGGTCTTCCAGCATTACATGAGTGTTCTTGATGAAGTCACACCACTCCCCAAGCCTCGTCTGCATCGTCGCAATCTATGTATCAAAAACAACATCAAGACCTGATGGGTTCAACCTAGTCATATTTTCATATTTTCATACTGTATATCTAAGAAGTTCCAACAAGAAATTTAAGGATTGAAAACAGTCAAGATTTAAGATTGCCGATTAGGTGTCCATTTCGACACCTTTTCAACACATTATATAGACAAAATAATGCAAATAAAGCATGATACTATGGTTGATCTAATTATATAGAGCAATTTGTACAATCATAATCTATATAATATGAATAAAATACCAGTACCATCATTACCATCACCATCTCAACCATCACCATCATCATCACTACCACCACCATCATCATCATCATTATAACTATCATCAATATCCCCACCATCATCATCTTCATCATCATCATCACTACCACCACCTTCATTATAATTATCGTCATCATCACCACCATCATTATCACCATCATCACTACCACCATCATCATCATTATAACTATCATCAATATCACCACCATCATCATCTTCATCATCATCATCACTACCACCATCTTCATTATAATTATCGTGATCATCACTACCATCATTATCATTACTACCATCATCACCATCACTACCATCATCATCACTACCACCATCATCATCATCATAACTATCATCATTATCACCACCATCATCATCATCATCATCACTACCACCATCTTCATTATAATTATCATCATCATCACCACCATCATTATCATGACTACCATCATCACCATCACCATCATCATCACTACCACCATCATCATCATCATCATCACTACCACCATCATCATCATCATCATCACTACCACCATCATCATCATCATCATCACTACCACCATCATCATCATCATCATCACCACCATCATCTTCATCATCATTATCACCTCTACCATCATCATCATCACCACCATCATCATCACCACCATCATCACCATCATCATCATCATCATCACCACCACCATCATCACCATCATCATCGTCATCACACAATTACCATCATTAGCATCCTTCATAGCTTCTTTACCTGTTTTGGGTCGAGGACTCTTGGTTGCACCCAGGTCATGTGGACCTTGCTCTCCACCTGATCAATGGAACCTTTCACCAGACTGAGAGACAGAGCCTTCATCACAAGAATCTCAACCTTCACGAACATCAATGAGACGAAAACAAAACCAAACGCTTATATAATGCTTGGATAATATTCTTCATGATTAACATTGCTGTGCCACTCCTCAAACAAAATCATTGGTTAATGACTTATGTTGTGCCAAGGTAACTTTTTTTAAAGGCAACAAAACTGTTAAAAAAAAATGTTTTCCATTTCTGTATACACCGTTCAAAGCATCTGCACTGCCCCAATATGATGCAACATGTGACCCTGACCGCTACTCAAAGATTTGAATGGAATTGTGACGTTTTGTTTCTAGTGTTAGCCATGTACCAAAACACTAAAGAAATTACACAGAAGCGTGGTCTACTCATATTTCTAGGACAATTTTGCTGCCTGTAGGGGCAATCTTACCTCATTTAGGGGCAGTTTTGCTGGTTGCCGGGGCAATCTTACCTCATTTAGGGTCAGTTTTGCTGCCTATGGGGGAAATCTTACCTCATTTAGGGTCAGTTTTGCTGCCTATGGGGGAAATCTTACCTCATATAGGGGCAGTTTTGCTGGTTGCCGGGGCAATCTTCCCTAATTTAGGGACAGTTTTGCTGCCTGCAGGGGCAATCTTACCTCATTTAGGGTCAGATTTGCTGCCTATGGGGGCAATCTTACCTCATTTAGGGTCAGTTTTGCTGCCTATGGGGGAAATCTTACCTCATTTAGGGTCAGTTTTGCTGCCTATGGGGGCAAACTTACCTCATTTAGGGGCAGTTTTGCTGCCTGCAGGGGCAATCTTACCTCATTTAGGGGCAGTTTTGCTGCCTGCAGGGGCAATCTTACCTCATTTAGGGGCAGTTTTGCTGCCTGGCCAATCTCTGCAAAGGTGAGGCTGCGGTTGTTTGCCGGTCTGGTAAAGGTCATCTCCATGAGGCATAGCAGAGAGATCTTCTGTCGTAGAGGTAGCTCACTAGAAGCAAGATCAGGCTGCAACAGAACAAAATGAACAGGGCCCCATTGCATAAATCTTACCATTAATGGTAACTCTGCCCTCAATGGTAACACCCATAGGAACATCGCTTAACAGCCAATCAAATTAAAAGATTCCATACAAGTTGAAATTACAAGCAAAGTTACCAGGTCACCCCGGGTCTTCCTTGATAGTATGATAATCCAATGGAAGGCATAACTTTTACCACTAAGCTTTCAATAAGAGATGCAACAAATTTGAACTTCGACAACTATCTATGCCTGGCCAATAGTTAAACTACTCTTAGTTATCAATAAGTCCCAACAACCTTGACACTTGACATACACCAGATCTGTCAAGTCTCTCTGATTTCGCAGGAGACTCCCTGAAAGTTGACCAATAATACTGCATTGGATTTCATCACATCACCCAATCTCCCTGATAATTGATAAATAATTGTCATTACGTTGTATGCATTTTATAGACATCTCCCTGATTTCAGATGAAATTTTCCAAAATCTTCTTCATTGTTGAATTTCAATGTTCGTAGCTCTGCATGTAGCTGTGCCTGGACACACCACTTTTAGCCGTCAATACAAGAAACACCCTATAAACTCAACCCTCAAAATCTACCCGTGTCTAGCCAATGGTTTAAACTACTTTAAAAGGGCATATCCTGTACTAGGACAGCAAAAAAGCCTTCAAAATGTAATTGTTAGCAATCTTCTTGCCAACGGTCTTAAATTCATGTATTGTGTATTTTAGAAGCTTGCTGAAAGTTATTTTCCCTCAAATGATCTACATTTGGAGTAATGAGTGATTAAATCACAAATCTCAAAATGTTCGGCCCGAACATTTTGAGGATTTAATCATTAATCATTAATTACTCCATATGTGGATCATTTGAGGGCTAATAACTTTCAGCGGGTTCCGCACCGGTGACCGCCACGCCTCAGCCAATCACGGCCCGGCTACGTGCAACCACGCAACGCCGACTCCGGACAAGAACACATATAATGCGTCCACCTACCTCGACTCGAATCACCTGACGAAGCATTGCAGTTTGCGTGCGAAACGTCGTGTTCCACTCTATACGTTCATCGTGAGTCCAACGGATATCTCACGCATCTTGTATTCACCGCGATGAGTCAAATCTTCAACTTAACTTTCTGCAAGCTTCTAAAATGGACAATAACATGAATTTAAGACCATTGGCAAGAAGATTGCTAACAATTACGTTTTGAAGGCTTTTTTGGTCTTCCCAGTGCAGTATATGCCCTTTAATTCCCTTTTTAGTTATGAATACAGGATATATGCCGACCTGGCCCCCTGCAATGTACCTGTGCTTTCCAGACTGGTGCCATAGTCTCAAACTGGTCCACATTGCCGCTGTTGAAAGCAAAGAGGAGCTCCACCAGCCAGGCCTTGTCTGTTGTGCGCAATGACTCTAGCACAGGGTGTGCAAGCTGGCAGAAAATGGGATCAAATCATCATCTCTATAGGACACCCACTCTGCTAAAACCCAGAACTTTCACTTTTTTTTGCTAAAACAAGCACTTTTAAACTTTGTTTCCATTGTTTTAGTGAAATAAAAAAAAATGCATAAAACAATCGGAACTTTGGCTAGATTTTAGTGAAAGGGCTTTCTGGGGTAATATCAATATAAGATTTAAGAATATCAATAATATAAATTTAAGAAATTTTTAGGCATACACCCAGTAGTAAGGATAGTGTGCTCCATCCTGTAAATGAACAAAAAAAAGTCCAAGATTTTTGTCTGACTTGTTTTTCGTTCATTTACAGGATGGAGCACGCTATCCTTACTACTGGGTGTATGCCTAAAATTTCTTTGTAAATCATAACTTTGTTAATTTATATCAAATTATTGCACAACTGGTACCAAAATGAAAGAGAAAGGACCAGCTAATTTGTTGTATGAAAATCTCATTTCAGCAAAAGAGTTAAAGTTTGGGGTTTGGCAGAGTGGGTCTCATATATCTGTGACATACACCTTATAGACAGTGTAGCCCTAGTAGAAAAGTCATGAAACTCAGCGTGGATTAGCAGTATACACTAACAATGACATGTATGCAATCTCACAGTCATAGCTTTATTAACATTTTCAGTAAAAGTGCAAAAACATTGTTTAAAACACCCCAGTCTGGGCATATCATTATATCAGTACTAAATGATCACATCTCTTAACAATCAATAGTTAGAGCAAAATACAGTCCTATGTGATGTCAAAACATGTTTTTCGTTTATTTATTTATTTTTAATTCATTAGTTCTTGATATAAAATTCCTGAGGATGTTGAGCCCAGCTGAGCCGACAATATACAGCAGGGGGAGAAAAATGCACAAGGGTGAAGGGCAGTAAAACCATGACAAATTCTTAAAAGCCCCCAAAACACCTGCTTCAAAGATGATAGAATTCGAAAGCTGTTTTACACACACAATATATATATATATTTTAACCCTTTGTGTGCCAGGCAGGTTAACTGCTGCTCTATGGGATTTCTATGTATTAATAGTGAATAAGACACACATAGCATGCCAAGGGTTAAAGGTAGCCCGTCCCTTTTGCAGACCTAATTCTGAAAGTTCCCTGGCTTTAGGTCCATTTACACTGGCAAGCAAAAATCGTGATTTTTCTAAGATCGCGATTTTTGGGGTGTAAGTTGCTAGGCAATTTACATCCAAACAACCAAAACATCGCGCCAGAAAAATCACTTCCCGGGGTGTGATTTTTTTAAACATTGCGTGAAAAATCACGAAGTTTGCCAGTGTAAATGGTGATGGTAGAAGAATCGAGATTTTTTGCCACGTGACTTGCAGCACTCCCGGCAGGTTGACTTTGATCTTTCTCTGTAAAATTACGCACCCATTTTTGTCATTGTCAAAAAGCGCTCCTCTTATGACGTCATAATAACCATGCACAGCGCTGGTCTCCTTTGGATGACCGGTAGACATGCGCAGTAACTGGCAAAAAATCATGATTTTTCAGATCGCGGTTTTGGGGGGTAAGTGTAAATGGTGAGACATGAAATCGCGATTTAAAAAATCGCGCTCTTAGCAAGTGTAAATGGGACTCTAGTCATCATTTGAGAGAGAGTGACTACATAACCATTCCCTGGGATCGACAAAGCGTAATATTCGAATTTGAGGAAAAATCTTCGAAAAATGATTGAGCTTTCTTTTTTTGTACCACGAAAAAAGTCAAATCTCAGTGAAAACTAGTTAAATTTTGATTTATTCTACGGGAGTTATAGTACCTTTGACCTGAAAATTTCAGTTGGTATCCCAAAGATGCGTGCTAAATATGTGCAAACTTTCATGAAGTTTGCAGATGCTTGTAAAAGGGACAGGCCATCTTTAAGACCTAACTTACCAGTTCTCCAAAGTTATAGACACCTTCTCCTAGGAGAGCGGCCAGCCCAAGGTTGAAGGCTCTCTCTCTCCTCTCGTCCTCTGCAGAACAGGGAAACAAAAGGAAAGACAGACTGCTCTCAAAACAACTAGCAGAGACACAAGGTTGGATATAGAGTACTGAATTGGTATCGTCATATCTATTGTTATACAGGTTTCTGGATCTGAACACCATTGTTCAAATGAGGGTTTCACTGATTGGACATTAGGGACTTTTCGAATGCACGTTCCCTACTGTGAACTGGTACGTGACTACGTCATTGCAGGACCCTGCGCATGCTACAATGTACGTCCACCGGGACGTCCCATCTAGGGCACGATGAAATTTGGTGGATTCTACGTTCTGGATGTGGGTAGTGAATGTGTCGACCTGTGGTTGAGAATGCGGGGCATGCACAGTGGTCCGTATTGTGCAGGCAGACATTCTCTTGATAGCGTCCTAGATGTACGCTCCATGAAATCAAAAAGTCCCTATTATCTGGTGGGCTACTGTCTGGTGGACTAGTGTCGGGCACTCCCATTGAGTGTCTCCGCTATGATCACCGATGTTTGTTCTACTCGTGTAGTTTAGAACCAGTTGTCTTTCCCTCATGCTCACATGACGTCACACTTTGGTACTCTACAATGAGGCAGTTCTCCTAATCACAACTAGCATAATTTGTCGACCTACGATAACCCAACCTTATCAATGTGAGCAGTAATAACAAAATGTGCATATGTACATTAACAAGCTGCAATAGGGGAGCTCAGCTGACACAGGGGAGCTGAGGGCCTAATTGGAGAGGAATGAATGGAGGGCAGCGATCAAGCCCAGAATTGGTGTAGGCTAAGCTGCATCCTCCCATCGCATAACAACCGTTGGTAGCCAGCTCATCCTCTTATCAATGAGAAAGTTTGTGGAAGTGGAATGCATGGTCGCCTGTCACTTTGCAGGACACCATATATGCAAAGTTCATTGACCCTTGATCTTTCACCTCATTTACTTTATGTTGAAAGACCTATTATGACCTTAGCTAACCTGAGATGTCCTTGATGTCGAGACAGCCGAGATACCTGAGAGCATCCCTGTAGTAGAGTGCATGATTGCCTGTCACCTTGTAGTAGTTGCTAGACAGGTCGTAGAAGCGAGCGTGGACGCTGGTCACTCCGTCGTAGTTGTCCAAAATTTCTTGGACCTCCTGGACCTTCAGCTAAATTCAATACAACAGACAGGAATGCCAGATAAAGCTTTAACATTACTGTATCTTGTATAGAGGGAGCTGTCCCTGCTAATGCAGCAGCTGCAACATAATGTGATTGGCTGTTGCCATGGTAGTTACAAGCTCCCACCCCTCTTGACCCAGTTACATACAACAGATACATTAGGATTGTCAAATAAAGCTCCTTTAAAATCAATGCAACTTGCTTCTGACTCAAAATTATTGAAAGTCAACGAATTCTTTTGTGTAATTCAAGACAGATTAAGTAAGCAAAATGAAATTGAATCCAGATTTAAATGAAAATGAATCCAGGTTTACACTAAATACAATAGATTTGTAAGTTTTATGACAAGATCAGCTCAACTTTTACCCAACCCTGATAATGGGCCATACACATAAAAAGAAGCCATTGGTTTTAAATGAATGGGTATGTACAAAGCTTGCTGGATGCAAGCGATTCCTAATAGATCAAGCAATTGCATATACAGATAAGCATAAAACGAGCATGTTACTACAGAACCTAAGGAGGAAAGGGGGATTCTAAAAATCCCCAGAGATGAAAATAAAAACCACCCAAGATGAAATGTCCCTAAAATACATGTATTATACCTGTGGTATTCTGGAATACTGCAGAGGAAAATTTTAATTGATATCAATGAACACATGACCTGCGCTTCTTCCCCAGTGTCAGCCAGTAATAAATGTCCTTTCATGTCTTGTGCATACATTAACACCGTCAAGCTGATAGTGCGACGTCAAAACACGGACAATGACAATGCCCGTCAACGTCCATTTGGGAGTCTTTTTGCATTTGATGCGCTTATCTAGGAAAAGTTGAAAGCGCAAATTATTTTTGTGCAAGCATGCAATGAAATAGTATGGGTCTAAGAGAAAATTGCCTAAAGCAAATTTATCTTTCTTCATAACTTATTTTCCTTAGTGCTTTTCAGAATATCAATTTAGTTCATTTGCATAAAAATGTTATTTCTGAGGCTTGTTGACATCATGAACTGACCTTGGTTCCTTCCAGGTCGTTGACCTTCAGCTTCATCATCCCGTGTACGGTGAGGCACAGGATGCGAGCCTGCTCGTTGGCTTTGACCTTGTCTTGGATCTTGTCGATGAAAACCAGCGCTTCATTGTAGTCTGCAGATATGGAGACGCATTTATTTTGTAATATTTATGTTTAATAATGGAACACAACATGACAATTACAGCTTTTCTTTATGTTTACTACCATGTATGAAGTCCAAACAGAGTTGATTTTATATGAAATGTTCTCCATGATTACTGATGCTTTATGAATCGTGCCAGAAGATTTGGATTAGGAAGTCAGTGATTCGCAGATGCATTGTGGGAGAGCGGCCTGCATACATTGTTCATAGCGCAACATAGAGAAGGACAACCATGGTACTGCGACTTTTAAAAAATTGATCATTTACCAGTACTGCCATTCAAATAATGAAAAAATTTACAAGCTTTAAGTAGACGCACTGCACCTATTTCTGCAAGCACACACAATACGAGTCATTTTCTCAACACGTGTCTACCAGATAAGACTACTGCCCTGACTTGCTAGTTGTGTGTGTTGGAGGCATGTGCAAACATATCACAGACCTAGGCCCTGTTGCATAAAACTTACCATCAATAGTAACTCTGTCATTAATGGTAACTACCATGGTAACATAGCTTGACAGCCAATCAAATCAAAGGTTTCCATGGAAGTTGCCATTGGTACAGTAGCAAAGTTACCATGAATGGTAAGTCTTATGCAACAGGGCCCAGGTCTCTACAGTTCCAAACCCATTGCTTCAGACTCTGTGACTGGCTGATTGACCAGGGTCTGTGACTGGAGACTAGACTGTACCTGGCACTTGTCTAACGATGACCGTTCCCAGCTCAGCCAGAGACAGGGGGTTGATCCTGTGCTCAAAGTCAGCCAGGAAGTTCTCGTATAGCTGTAAGGCAAGAAACAAAAACAGATTGTCACATGGAGGTGTCGTGGTGTAGTGGTCGTAACATGGTCGACATTGGATGTAAAGAATAGACCTACACAACATATGAAACCCACAAACTTATACTAATTCAAGTACATGTAGTCCCAGTTACGACTTCATGAAACTGTGGGGTGATTCACCAAGCTGTTCGTAAGTTACAAACGACTTTACGAATGACTGGTGATCCCTTCTTGTGCTAAATCAGATTCTCAATGAACAAAGTGTGGTATCACTTTTAGCACAAGTAGGGATCACCAGTCGTTCGTATAGTCGTTCGTAACTTACGAACATCTGGGTGAAACACCCCCCTGCTCTCCATGTCATCAGGAATTGCACTTTTAAAGTTGTGTGCCTGTTTATTCTCTACGGCCAGGGCTCACCCTGTGTGCCAGGATAAACACGGATCTATGGGGTTTGTGTGTGTTACTTATGCAAAACTGCATCAATGGCACAGAAAAACTGAATGGTGGCCCGAGGGCCAATGGTCACCTAAATCTCTTGATTCATTGGCCTGGCTAACCAGCAAAAAAAAAAAAGAAAAACACTCTCTGTTTCATCGTCTGGGCAATCTGTAAATCCTTTTGGCCACTTGGATCTCATGCTGAAATGACCATGACAGTTACTTTAAAGACTTTAAAGTAAAGTTAAGGGTAAGCCCTGGCAACATTAATAAGACAGAAACATACCTTTAACAGGCCATCACCCTGCGCAAATACTTCATGCTTCACAAATTCAAGGAGCTTCACTGTCACCTGGTGCCAGAGTCTTCAAAGAAATCATTAGAGGAAGAGGTATGGTTAGATTCCAGAGTACAATGCAACTTAAATCACGAGACACTACTGAACATAATTGTTTAGAGACAGATGAAGTTATTGTATCATCTCACGGAACACTCATAAAATATTGAAAATTTTGAAAAATCTTACTATCTTTATCATTGTGTTTATCCTCAATAAAATAATGCCGAGCATCAAAAGTTACCAAACCCCTCATCCTGCAACATTTCCTGAAGCTTAACTTAAGTTTGACAAAATGCAATCCTAAAATCCTAATTCGTGTTACATTCAATAATGTGCATTTCAATTGAGCAGAAATATGCAGGGGCCGGTTTGTGGACCACTTACACTACAGCTCAAAGGAATTGGCAAAGGGAAAGAGAAGAAAGGGTAGGAGCTGCAGTTCTAAACTGCGCATATTTTATCCAATTCAGCATAAGACACGATGCTTTAGCCTAAAAACATCATATTTCATGCTGAACTGGACAAAATATACCGCAGTTTGAAACTGCGGCTCCTTCCCTTTCTTCCCTTTACCTTTCCCTATGCCAATTTCTATGAGCTAGAGAATACGTCTACAGAGGTCTACTACTTTATACTGGTAAGCCGACTGCGCTGTCAGTGTCAGTTTCACTGCATACACCATATATTTCACAGGGTTTTTATTTTCGTGAATTTCACGAGTCGGTTGATATTCGAAAATGTAACAACTGCAAAAACATGGATACAAAGTGCAAAAGCACATATACTAACAGTACTACTCCACGATCGCGAAATTGCCGAGAAGTCCTGATGCATGAAAAATTAGACTCGCGAAACAGGTCATACAGTAGTGGGGTGGTTGTAGTTTTTATCATTTCTTGCCTGCGAGGCCGGGGATGGATCGATCCCATGGATTACACTCTTATCATTAAGGTTTGTGAAATTGAAATTGTTATGAATATCGGCACGACACACCAAACATACTCTCAACAATCCAGAAAATAAACAAACAAATAAATACAAATGTTGACAAAAAGAAAATGGAGAAGTGACCGACTACACTTCCCATATATTCTCAATACACTCCCCATACAAATCACACACAGTGCAGCTGACTCATCACGATTCAACATTTCCATTTCAATCATTACTATTCACTGAAAGTCAACAAACTTGATAACTTACTTCCCATTGTAGAAATTTTCAATCTCGTTCCATATTTCAGCGACTTCAGGGCTACTTTGCCTCTTTTGTTCGCTCAAATAACTCGAAACATCCCTCATCTTGCCGTCTTGTAGGAGAGCCATTGTTGCAGACTGTTTCGCTGAATGGCAATATGTAAAATGTGAATAGGGGCCTACAACTTTTGCAGATTGCGCTGTCGTCATTCTGCCTGTACCTCGGGTATCAGCGAAAATATAATTGTAGCATGAACATCGTTGAGGGCAGCAGACAGAAAAAGTACGAAGATAAGTGCAACACACGGATCATCTCTGGACCATTTGAGCTGCTGGCCTACGCTTTTTAAGGTATTTTGTAAAAGGCATAATTCAGTGTCAATGTATTTTTGAAGAGGATGTACACGCTGATGATAAGCAAGATGTTGGCGAATTTCTTGATGGTGATTGTGAAGACGAATGCAGCCATTTCTCAAAACACGAAGCAATGAACTTTCAACTATGAATGGATAGGCCTATCAAGAGTAGGCGAAATACTTATTCAAAAATACTAATTTGAATAGCAAATACTTAAGTATTTACTTGATTGGAGCAATGTTTTTACTTATACTAAGCCAAATACTTAAAGGGCATATACTGTACTGGGAAGACAAAAAAGCCTTCAAATGGTGATCGTGTGCAATCTTCTTGCCAATGGTCTTTTAAAAATTCATGTATTGTCAATTTTAGAGGCTTACTGAAAGGTATTTGCCCTCAAATG